>APFE030658179.1:159387-183105 GCA_000404065.3 Pinus taeda
ATTTAGGACAAGGTCACCTCGAGGAGAAGAATACTTTATATTATTCATAGACGACTTCTCCAGGATGGTTTGGTTAGGACTTATGAAGCACAAAGACGAAGCATTCAAAAAATTCAAATCTTTCAAAGCCTTGGCGGAAAAGGAATCAGATCACAAAATTAAGTGCCTCAGGTCTGACAGAGGTGGGGAGTTTACCTCAAATGAATTTTTCGATTTTTGTGAAGAACATGGAATAAGAAGGCAATTCTCTACAGCTAGGACTCCTCAGCAAAATGGAGTGGTGGAAAGGATGAACAGAATGGTTCAACAAATGGCTCGTGCTATGCTTGATGAGTCTGGAAATCCCGTAACCTTCTGGGGTGAACCTGCATTTGCTACGGTTGTTATTCTCAACAAAACAAATGTCCGAGTGAACAACGCTCAAACTCCTAATGAGCTCTGGTATGGTGAGAATCCTTCGGTAAAGCATTTCAAAACTTTTGGAAGCAAATGCTATATTAAGAATAATGATGAACAGCTTGGCAAACTTGAACCTAGAGCAGATGAAGGCATTCTCCTTGGTTATTCTCCCCATGGAAAAGCATATAAGTGTTACAATAAAAATAATGGAAGAAATGTTGACAGCATTGATGTAGTGGTTGATAAAAAGGATACATTCCTAGCAAGTATTATGAAAATATCGAAGAGGATGAAGACTACCCTCAAAATCAGACTGATGATGAAGAAGAAACCTATGAAGAAGAAACCCATGAGAAGCCTGAAGAACAAACAAGGATAGAAGAAATGACGCCATCCATGTACGTTCAGAAGAATCATCCAGAATCTCAAATTTTGGGGCAAAAAGAGGCTGGAATAAAAACAAGAAGAACAATTGCTGAAGCTTCAAGCTATTTGGCATTACTCTCCTCCACTGAACCACAAAATGTAAGAGAGGCTTGCAAAGATGAATGTTGGGTCAAGGCAATGGATGAAGAACTTGAACAAAGTGAAAAGAACAACACTTAGGAGTTGGTTCCTAGACCAAACGATAAGAATGTCATAGGGACAAAATGGATCTTCAAAAACAAGTTGAATGAAAATGGGGAAGTAATTAGAAACAAGGCCAAACTTGTTTGTAAAGGGTATGCTCAACAAGAAGGAATCGACTTTGAAGAAACTTTTTCTCCCGTTGCTAGACTTGAGGCCATCTGAATGTTCCTTGCTCTCTCAAGTTTCAAAACTTCAAAGTATTTCAAATGGACGTGAAATCATCCTTTCTGAATGGAGACTTGGAAGAAGAAGTATACATTGAACAACCAGACGGGTTCATTCTTGGAAATGATACAAATCTTGTATGCAGATTGAAAAAGGCTCTCTATGGGCTCAAACAAGCTCCAAGGGCTTGGTACTATCGTTTGGATAAATATCTTCATCAACAAGGTTTTTCAAAAGGATCAGCAGATAGAAATATTTATATAAAAGTTGAAAATGACAAATTCTAATACTTGTTGTGTATGTAGATGATATTATCTTTGGCAGCAATGAAGAAGCTATGAGTCAAAGCTTTGCCTTGGTGATGCAGAAAGAATTTGAAATGTCTTTGCTTGGAGAGCTGACATATTTTCTTGGATTGCAAATCCAACAAAGAGAAGGTGGTATCTTTTTGTCTCAAACCAAGTATCTCAAGTAGATTTTGAAGAAATATGGCATGGAAGATGCAAAACTAGTATGTACACCCATGGTTACAGGATGCAGCCTCAGTGCAAATGATGAATCAGCAGCAGTGCATCAACCAACCTATAGATCCATGATTGGAAGTCTTCTTTATTTGATAGGTAACCGACCAGACATCATGCATGCAGTAGGAATATTTGGAAGATTTCAGGCAAATCCTAAGGAAACTCATCTTCAGGCAGTGAAGAGAATTTTCAAGTATCTTCAAGGAACTCAAAACTATGGCTTATGGTATCCTAGAGATACAGATCTCACTCTTCTTGCTTATACAGATGCAGATTGGGATGGAAGGGTGGATGACAGAAAGAGCACAAGTGGTGGTGAATTCTTTATGGGTTCCAGATTAGTATCTTGGTTCAGCAAGAAACAGAGTTCGATTGCTTTATCTACAGCTGAAGCGGAATATGTGGCAGTTGCATCTTGCTGCACTCAACTCCTTTGGATGATGCAACCCTTGCAGGATTTTCAGATCACTTGTACACCACCTATCTCCATCTTATGTGATAATACAAGTGCAATCAACATTTCAAATAACCCAGTCATGCATTCAAAGACCAAGCACATACAGATCAAGTATCACTTTCTCCGGAAACAAGTGTTGGAACAAAAGGTCAAATTGGAGTATGTTCCTTCTAAGGAACAAGTTGCTAATATTCTCACCAAACCACTTCCCTGGGAAAATTTTGAATATCTCAGACAGAAGTTGGGAGTAGTTGATGCATCATCTTGCTGTTAAAATTGTCTGTTTCAGAGAAGAAGTGGTGTACGTGAGTTGCCTTAGGAGGATCCGTGTACATACGTCGGTTTGTGCAGAGACAGTCGCTTATATGGAGGTTGGATGGATATCTGTAGGGATAGGCTCTGGTTGAAGATATCCTGATATATGCCATCCGGCACAGGTTCAGGGGGAGCAGATAAAATTCTAATGATACATTGTTGGCATTATCTTAGAAGCTTTTGGTTCTAGTTCACAGCTGTTGTTGGTGGAACAATTGTAGAGGGAGAACAGAAGGAAATCATGGTTGCTGATCTGAATAGTGATTAACAGATGCTGCTAGTATCAGTTATTTGTGACTTTCATAAGTCTTGCTCTACATATTTCGTCTCTATGTCATGTATCTCTTTTATGGTGTCAAGGTCATGTAACGACCTATTTTGGTTTCCTCACTATGCCTGGGATGAAAATGTAATGTTTTTGGTTGTCTTATGTAAATTTCTGGATGAGCCCCACTTGTTTGGGTGATGGATGTAAGTATTGAGTCTTTTGGTGATAGGAAGGTCTTTTATGTCATCATTTTTCTTGAAGAGCATCTTGTTGTAGATCTTGCCTACAGTCAGGGGGAGCATGGTCAGCACAACAGGGCAGAAATTTCAGCATGTACTCAGGGGGAGCACAACCCTTTGCCCTTGATGACAAAGGGGGAGAATACTTTGAGAATCTGGGGTTCCACAAGTCCAAGGGGGAGAGTTGGCATAGCACAGTTTTGGAGCCATGGCACAGGTGTTGTCCTTGATGGCAACTCTCTTTGGTAACAGATCTCAGTTCAGGCTTTCAGAATGAAGGAAAAGACATATACGCAGGTTCACTTTGATGAAGCCGTGTATACACGCGGGTTGGACATTCCCAAGGTGCGTACGCATATACACGCACTTTCATGCAAGGCAAAGCGCGTATATGTGGGAGAACTTATCTTTGGTCCATGGTATTTAGTCCTTGGTATTTGAACCTATGGTTTTGGACCATGGTATCTCGTCATAAGTGTTGATCCCAGGTATTGGGTTCATGGTATTGAATTGTTATTGTTTTGGACCATGGTATTGTGAAAGGTAAGACTATAAAAGAGGAAGGAGATCATGTGGCAAAGGATCATCTGAATTATTATTGAATATCCGATAAAGTACTAGATCTGGAATACTAGTAATTGGGTTATGGTGCAGAACTGGATCTGAATGAAGGAGGAACCTTAGCACAAAGAAAAGGATAAGTTCTATTGATGGGTCATAATATTTAAGCTTGAATGATAGTATCTTTGTATGATTTTGGTCTATTATATGTGGCGCTTGCTTGATTTATAACACTAATAAACTGGGTTAATTAGTGTTTGAATATCTAAAAGAGCGAATTATTCTTTATAGATCTGTACGTAGGTTCAGTGAAGAGAAAGCGCATATACATGTTGGTTCAGTGAATGAGAACAACGTATACGCAGGTTGTTCCAAACACAGAAGCGTATGCACGCATGTTGCAGGTTATTAAAATAGCGTATATATTTTGAGTTGTGATCTAGCTGCTTCTATTTATTGCTATTGTGTTCTGGGTTCAGATTTTGGTGTGTGGTTTCTGGTACTGTGTTTTGGGTACAGCTGTCAGAGAAGTATCTACTTGATTCAGATCTAATTGGTGAAAAGGAGATTGGTTGATTCTTCATGATTGATTGATGTTCATGGATCCAGTCTGAAAATTTATGAAACGTGGTCCTTGGAAGAAAGAGAAGGTTGTAGCCTTCTATAGGCCAGCACCTACGTAATAGTATCTTGGCTAGTGCAAGAGCTAAAGGGGGTTGTAGCTCCCTTCCAGTAGAGGCTGGAGTATGAGAGAGGGTTGTAGCTCTCTACAGGTTACAGCCTGTGTACTGGTAAAGGACTGCACCAGTACATTGTAAAATAATTTTTTAATTTAAAAGAAGATAGAGACGAATTGCAGCAGGTGGTTTTCACCCACATTGGGTTTCCACCTTATATCTTGTGTTCTTGTGTGTGATTTTCCTTCTGCTCTGTTTTAGTGTTTCTGGTTACTGGTTATTTGATTCTGAAACACAGATTAACAATCATCATCAGAAAGATAAAGTAAATTAAAAGTTTTCTTTATATACACGGGTCTCCTTCTACATGGTTGCGTATATACGCGGGTTTAATTAACTGAAGTAGCATATATCATTTGTTTTTGAAAAGGAATATTTGACTTAATAATACTGATTCACCCCCCCTCTCAGTATTATTTCGAACAGATATTAAACCAGCTAAAATTTTCAGAGGTCAAGGTTTTTGCAGTTTGATTACTGGAGTTAATGACAGCTCAGCTAATGAAGATTTAAGTAACAATGTCCAAATCATAGAGGTATGTCCCATCGACACTGAATCTCGATCTGTTGATCTTAGTTTTTACTTGAAAAACCATTATTCTCCTTTAGAACTCAATTACAAGAGGAAAAGAGCTCTTAGACTCAAAGATAATCAATATCATCTTGTCAATGATGTCTTATTTAGAAGGAATTACGATTCTGTTTTGCTAAGATGTCTAGAGAAAACTGAAGTTGAAAAGGTTTTGTAGGAACTACATGGTGGACCAGTAGGTGGACACTATGGTGGAGACACCACTGCTCATAAAATTTTGCATGTCGGATACTATTGGATGACTTTATTCAGGGACACTCATGCCTATGTTAAAAAATGTAAAGTCTACCAGAATGCTTCAGGAAATCAGAAAAAACTAGCTTTATCGTTGTAGCCAATTAACATTGACAAACCTTTTGGACAATGGGGACTAGGAATAATAGGTGAGATTGTTCCTAACTCTTCCAAGCAACATAAATACATCGTGAATGCAACAATCTATTTCACCAAATGGGGGGAAGCAATAGCCCTCAATGTGGCCAATTCAGAGAATATTATCGAATTTATTGATCAAATCATCATTACCAAGTTTGGTCTTCACCATGGCTTTGTTTTTTATAATGCATCTTATTTCTCATTAAATTCCATTATTGAGTTTTCTCTTAGAATAGGTTTTAAACTTAAGTATTCTTCAAATTATTACCCTCCAGGAAATGGCTTAGCAAAATCTACTAATAAAAATCTCATCAGGATAATCAAAAGAATAGTTGACCAAAATCAAAGACATTACCACAAAGCTCTAGTGTATGGAAAAGAAGTTATTATACCTCCTAATCTAGTTATTCCATCACTAGCCCTAGTTCAATCCATTGAAGAAAAACCTTCCTCTACTTTACAATTAAAAATGTCCCAGATTTTTAAATTAGATGAAGAAAGGGATAAAGCAAAACAAGTCCATACTCATCATCAACAATTGGTTAAATCTTCTTTCGATACAAGTCCATTCAATAGTAAAACTTCTGAAATTGGTGATCTAGATTTGAAATTGGACAAAGCACATGAAGAAAAAGGTAAACAAACTAAGTTTCAAAGGTTATGGTTGGGCCCATTTTAGATCGTTGACAAACTAGGTTCATCAATATTTATCCTCCAAGATCTACAGGGAAAGAGGGACACTTATCTGTTAATGGGCTAGTTTTAAAAAAATATTTCACTTAAGTATACCTATCCTTTTGTAAATATGGAAATAATCACATGTGTATACCGATGTTTTTAATCCTAGTTATGTTGATTAATACACTTTTGTCTTCACATTGAAGGTCTCTTATCATCTACATGAAATTTAAATGATTAGAGAAGAGATCTTAGAAAGACTCATTATAACTTTGGAGTTTAGTTTTACATTTAACTCTGAAATCTTTATATCCTTTAAATTGTGAATGTTCCATAATTTGAAAACTTTATAAAATCTGGTTATCCATGATTGGTCATCAAAAGGTTTTCCTTAAAAGTAAAGGCTATTTTGAAGTTTTAACATCTTTTGACTTCAATTGTCATCCATTACTCTTAAGGAGTGAATATGACTCCCCATCCACTAATTTGAAAAAGTTTCAGAGTGTAATCCAAAAATATAAATCATGAAAGATAAGAGTGTTATTGGGAAAACTAGTGTCCATTCAGAGCTGCTAGTCCCACTAAGATGGGTAGCTATCTTAGAAACAAACAAACTAAAGTTACTTGTGTTTTCCTTTATGAGAGATAGATGAGAAAGAAGCAGAGAGTACTGACCTCAGTCTTTCGCTTGGCTCCTTGCTTGTTTCCTTTCCGCTTTGACAGAAATTCACCACTCTTTCCTCACTTGTCCCGCTTCAAAGAACACTTGTGGAGTCAAAGCAGCATGATACCATCAAAGCATAGAGATCTATAACCATAAACAATATAGGATCAGATATATATTAACCATACAAATGCATATATCAAGACAAGATTCAGAGATACACAAACATATGGAGGAAAACTCAAAAAGCTTTATTGATATAAGTAGTAGAAGAGAGGATTACAACCCATTGGTCTGACCCAGCACCATCCTCCTAGCATGAAAGCCCTCTTCACCTCATGAAAAGCTTAGATCACCCAACAATGTGCACAGAGAAACCAACAACACTTCCTTACAAAATACTAGATTCCAGCCTTTGGATCTCTAGGATGAGGGATCCATATATAGATGTTTGCAGGTGGGTGAGTCAGCTTCTGGGATTTTGATTAGTGTCATCTCTCTGATAGTTCTTGTTCCACTTGGAGATTTCATGATATCTTACTCATCCCTGGGCGAATTCAGAGAGGCAAGTGTCACAGGAGAAGTTTCTGGAAGATTCCATGATCATCCACCTTGCAACTATCTCTGCCATTTATCTACTCTCGCCCATCGCACCCTATAGAAGGGCTTTTCAGTATGCATCACACCCCCCATGTGCATTAGGTGAGATGCATCACACCTTGACCATGGAGCAGGTGAGATGGTCCAGTTTTGACCAGTTATGAGTAGTTTTTCAGGGAGAACTTTTGGGAGATGATGTAATCAACTGACCTTGCTCCTTTAGGGTATGAAATAACAGTTTTAGGGGCTTAGAAGCCCTTGGTTTATGGACATATGAGATTGGGGTTGCAGTGCCCAAATATGTCTATAACACTTCTACCCTCAAGGATGCAGCCTAGCACTAGTTCATGGGGTTACCTAGAGACAGTATCACAACTTGGGCTCAGATGCTACAAGCCTTCAACAACAAATATCGGGACTATTGCAGGTCAAAGGAAACCAAGGAAGAAATCTTCCGTATGACCATGGGTAGTGATGAATCTTTAGAAGAATATGAAGAGAGGTTTCAACTCAGTTATAAAAGGGCCAGGTGCACACTTGACCCTGAATCTCTGAAGTTGGTTTTGCTCAGAGGAGTCCCTGAAGACCTTCTAGATACCCTCCATTTGCTGGCTGGGGGGGGACATCCATCAACTACCTTATGATGACATAAAAACTGTGTTTAGAAACCATTCCAGGTCAGCCAGGAAGAGAGGTAGGGGAAGTCAACCATTAGCCAGTACATCCTCATACAACTCATCCTTTAGAAATGAACTTGAAGATTTCAAGAGTGAGGTGAGGTAGACTCTTTCAATGCACATGGATACCTTGCATATCAAAAGAAAACAAGAGGAAGCCGAGAGAGCTCTGACCATCTTCTGTCCTAGGTGCACGAGAAAGAACCCTAGGAATGAATGTCCACTGCACTCTATAGAAGTGTGTGTAGTCTGTGAGCAAGACCATCCTACGAATCAATGCCCTTCCTTGCCCGAAATCAAAGCTACATATCAAGGGGATGAGGGAGCCACTGAACCACTCTATTTCATGAACCAAAGGAGGCCACATGGGTCCAGACCTTACCAATAGGGAATGCAAGGGACATCCCAGATCTATTACAACCCCAATCAAGCCACTTCCATGCCTTCTTGGGCCCCCCCTACTCATCCTTCCTGGTCCAAACCCCCTCCTTGGTCATATCCTCCTCACCGGGCTCCTCTAGCTACTCATTCATTTCATCCTTATGCTTAGCCACAACCTCAGTGGAATGCACCTCATCAGGGGTGGAGGCCCCAGTATAACTCTCCCCTCGCTCTTTTGCCTCCATCACTTGCTCAACCACAACCATTACCTCCTACTCCTCCAAGATAACCCCAGATACCTGCTCAACCGAAACCGAACCCCAACAACAAACAGGCCTATTAGGTATATAGTGGGAAAGCATCATGTCCAACCTATGCTGTGGAGATTCAAGAGATTAACCTATGATCTGGGAAGGTTCTCCCAGATAGCCAACCTCCTCCTAAGGAGGATGAGGAAAAAAAATGGGAAAGTGAACCCAAGGTCATTCTACCCTTTCTGGAGAGACTAAGTGGAACCACCCAACCGACCCCAGAAGAAATTGAACTTCTGGGAGAACTGAAACAGTTACGTGTAAAAATACCCCTTCTCCAAGCCATAAAGGATGTGCCTATATACAAAAAGATGATCAAGGAGAAGTGCTTCAAACACCCAGGCAGGTGAAAGGGAGATGCCCCAACCATCAGTGTCATAGGACAACTGTCCAATCTGATATTGGGGCAGGTAATTTGTCTGAAATATCTAGACCCCGGGAGTCTTGTAGTCAATGTCCACATCAATGGAACCATAATCCCCCATACCTTGGTTGATCTAGGGGCTGCCATTAATGTGATGACCAGGGACACTATGCTCAAGCTCAACCTTCAGGGTTCCCTAAGAAAGGCCTCAACAATATTGTAGTTAGCATACTTCTCCACCGTGACCCCTGAGGGGATTGTGGAAGATGTCATGGTCTCTATTGATTCCTGGGAGTACCCTGCTGATTTCCTAGTTCTACAACCAAAGGCAAAGTTCTCTGGGTATCCTCTCATCCTGGGAAGACCTTGGTTGGCTACTACAGATGCCTACATCAGCTACCGAGTTGGGAACATGACAATCAAGAATGGGCATATGTCCAAGCAGATAGTCCTCTATCCTCTTGCCCATCCTCTACTGGAACATGATTTACCCCTCTGGTTGGAGGAGGAAGATGAGGATAAAGTCTATTCCGCACCATTGTGTACAGTAGAAACTACCATGGGGGGTCCACAAACTGATGATGCTCTTATTGAGAACTTGATCCAGAATCCACCCCCCAGTGTGTTGCCCTTAGAAAATCTGGTGGAAGAAACCCAAGCTAATCCTCTAGTTGATCTCTATGTGGCTAATCCGACCTCCCACCGAGTCAAGAACGTGGAATTTGGCCCAGAAAAAACTTTGAAGATCAACTCATCCCTATCCACCTCTCAGGAGAAAGAACTGTGTAGCTTATTGAAGAATCACTTGGATGCTTTTGCTTGGAGTTATAAGGAGATGAAGGGAGTCCACCCTTCCATCTGTACTCATCACATTTACATTAAGAAAGATTGTAAACCAGTTAGGCAGCCTCAGAGGAGGATGAATTCAACCCTTAAGAACATTGTCAAAGAAGAACTGCAAAAGTTGCCAGATGCAGGATTCATCTACCCCATCTCTAACAGCGAATGGGTTTCTCCTTTGGTGCTAGTGCCAAAGAAAAACGAGAAGTGGAGAATTTGTGTAGATTATCGGGAACTGAACAAGGCCACCAAGAAGCACCATTTCCCTTTGCCTTTCATAGATCAAGTGTTAGATGGCCTGGTAGGGAAGAAGTTATTCTCCTTCTTAGATGGGTTTAGCGGGTACAACCAGATCCAAAACAGCTCGGAAGGCCAGGATAAGACCACTTTCACTTGTCCATGGGGTACTTTTGCATATCGGGTCCTTCCTTTTGGGTTGTGGAATGCTCCCGCCACTTTCCAGAGAGCAATCTTGAGCATATTTGCTGAAGTGGTTCATGATTCAGTGGAGATCTATATGGATGACTTTACCCCTTATGGTTCTAACTTCCAGGAAGCTTTGATTAACCTAGGAAAAGTTTTAACCAAGTGTATTGAAGTGAACTTGTCCCTTAGTCCTGAAAAATGTGAAGTCCTGATGACTGAAGGGACCATGCTAGGTCACACAATTTCTCAGCAAAGATTATAGGTGGATCCAAACAAGATTGCTATCATCCAAAGGGTCCCACCTCCTCAAAAGGTAAGAGATGTTCAGAGTTTTCTAGGATCAGCAGGGTATTATAAAGATTCATTAAGGATTTTAGCAAGCTAGCCTCTCCATTGTTTGGTCTCTTGGGGAAAGATATTGATTTTATATGGACTGACATCTATCAGGAGGCTCTGGATGCCTTGAAAGGTAAGTTAGTAACTACCCCAATCTTGAGAGGTCCAAATTGGGCCCTACCTTTCCACATACACAGATGGCTCGAACAAAGCGATAGGAGCATCCTTAGGGCAAGTTGAAGAGAAGCTACCTTATGCCATATATTTTGTTAGTAAAAACCTGTCTAAGGCAGAATTAAACTACACTGTAATTGAAGAGGAGCTCCTAGCTTTAGCCCATTCCCTAAACAAGTTTAGACACTACATCACTGGTTATCAAACATTCGTACACACTGATCATGCTGCAATTAGGTATTTGATGAATAAAACAGATGTAAACGCTCGTATCATTAGATGGTTATTTTTATTGCAGCAATTTGATTTGACTATTGTTGATAAGCCAGGTAAGGAAAATGTTGTTGCTGATTTTCTGTCTAGACTAGATCTGCCTGTAGGTGAAGAAGGAATGGTGGATGATCAAATTCTAGATGAACACTTACTTTCCATTTCAATACTCTCTCCATGGTTCGTTGATATAGCAAATTAATTGGTTTCAGCATAGTTTCCGCCACACCTGTCCTCAAAAGAGAAGAGCAAGATCATGAGGAAAAGCGCCCCAATCACTTGGATAAACCTATTCAAACTTGGCCTAGATCAGATTTTGAGGCGATGTGTCAGGGAAGAGGAAGTCTTTGACATCCTCTTAACCTTTCATGATGGTCCTTGTGGGGGCCACTTTGCAGCAAAGAGGACTGCTTTCAAAATTTTGCAGATAGGTTACTATTGGCCCACTCTTCATCAAGATGTCAGGAGATACATCAGCCAATGTGACCAATGTCAAAGGATGGGGAAACCAACTCCAAGGGATGAGATGCCCTTGCAACCTCAAGTTACTTTCGAGCTATTTGAGAAGTGGGGCATAGAATTTGTCCTATCAACCCTCCTTCAAAACAGAAATCTTACATCATTGTGTGTACTGATTATATGACAAAATGGGTAGAAACAAAGGTGATCAAAGCAACAACAGAAGAAAAAGTAGCTGAGTTTTTAAGGGGAAAATATCTTCTACAAGTTTTTCTACCTATGAGAGTTAGTTACAAATCAAGGGAGTCAATTTACCTCCAATTTGGTTGAAGACCTACTCACACACCACAAGATTAAGCACAAAAATTCCACCCCTTATCATCCACAAACAAATGGACAGGTGGAAGTCACCAACAGAACTTTGGAAGGGATTTTGACTAAGGTAGTGAGCAGTAGCAGAGAATATTGGGCAAACTGATTGGTTGAGGCCACCTGGGCCTATAGCACCACCTGGAAAACCACCACAGGGTTTACACCCTATGAGTTGGTCTATGGGAAGAAGGCTCTGCTGTCAATAGAATTTGAATATAACACATTAAGGATGACAGCTTAGCTGGACCTAGATCTCAGCCATGCACAAAAGGAAAGACTGCTTCAGCTAAATGGATTGGATGAACAAAGAATGCAGGCCCTACTCCACTAAGAGGTAGTCTAACTTCAGAGGAAAATATGGCATGACAGACACCTCAAAGAAAAACAATTCTAGCAAGGAGATTGGGCACTGCTATATGATTCAAGATATAAGGATTTCAATGGAAAACTGAGGAGAAGATGGCTGGGACCATATATAGTAGAAAAATGCAATGAAAATGGTTTAGTCCTTATCCAGACCATTGATGAAGAAGCCATCCCCATGCTCGTCAATGGGCATTGATTGAAGATCTACAGGAAGCCCCTTTCCAAGCAGGAGTTCATTGAGACTTTGGGTAAATCAGTGTTGGTAGTGGAGCAGGTCCCTGTCTCCACTCCACCCACACCCTGAGCAAAACCACAAAAAAAATGGAATAAAATATCCCTAGGTGAAAACCTCTTGCAGGTGCCCCAACTGTCTCAAAAAAAAGAAAAGAAAAAAGAAGAAAAACCTAACTTCTTTTGAATAAATTGTAGGTTGAAGGAAGGTCATTGCAGGTTGCAGGAGGGTTCCACCAGAGGAAAAAGACATGGCCAGGCTGCATGCACCCTTCACAGTCCATCAGCCCATCACCGTTATCCTTTCCCAAGTTTTGGTCTCATTTGTTCTGAAATTTCACATCCTACAGGAAACTTTGTGTATTCTACATGAGGATCCTGTAGAAAATACACAAAGGCCAAAATCAATCTCAGAGAAGGACCCGAGGATTGGAAAGTTGTCTATGAGGTTTGTGAACCTCCCCGCCACCATCCATCTTCCTATTTTTCCATTCCATCCCTGTACACCTACATTTCCACTCATTTTTTCTGTGTCCCTGCACAACCACATACAAAAATTCTGTTTCTTTCATTCTGCAAACGGAAAATAAAAATAAAAATGATGACAAATAAAGGCAGCAACATTTTTACTCATTCCTACCTGATACCTTCTAGTTGTGATTTCTTTTCAGTCGATACCCTCTTCAGCAGTTTAGCCCTACTCAAATATTAGCTTGAATTTTAGAAGGAGAAGCAACTATATGAAATCCTACACGATTCCTATAGCATTTGAACCCTTTGAAAAACATACTCTAGAGACAGGGTCAGCGTAGCAGGACGTATGAAACATGCAAGGAGAAATTTTTGAACGGGAGATCATTAAAAAAAGCCCAAGGCCAAGCATGCAGAGCGCAAGCAACAACATCAACGAGGAAACGAAGTGCCAAAGTCGAAAATATGCATAACACAACAATAATTGAGCAGGTAAGTGCCTAAACCTATTCCTCTATTGCATGAATAATATTTCAAAATTGCATGAACTGTGGGAATGGTCAATTAAATGGAATCGGTGGCCAACTAAATGGCCACTCTCATTTATTTCACACACCTTTATGGAATTTAGTTGAGCCACGTCCAAATTCAAACTGCTGATCAGATACGCAGTCATCACGTGTGGTATGTCAACTCGGGAAGAAGACATTCGAAACCGGTAGTGGTAGCCGCGGATAACGGGAGTAAGGGAGGTGATGGCAGTCAGGTGGCATGAGGAACCATAATGACATTGGCGTAGGACCAACGGTCTAGATGGGGATAACGTACCCATCCGGCCACCTCATCTCCTCACCGCAGATTACACCAACAGTTAAGTACAGTGCGCTCTAAGCCTCCACCACCCTTTTGGTTCATTTGCATGTTACGAAGCTCTCGACTGTAGTGCTCGTCTACCACCTTCGTAGCAGCGAACCAATAGTTTTTTCCATTTTTTTTCAAAACCCTCCCGCCTATCGGGCTTTACAGGAGCCTTTCTGCATTCTACAGGAGCCAGAAGATTTCTACAAGGAAAACAGAGAGCAACTCTGCAGCCGAAAAATTGGAATTCTTGTCAAATTCGAGCTTGAAATGAGGTAGGCTTGGGAAACCTCTCTGCATATGACTTATTTGTATAAGGTGGTGGATTAAAAACCCAGGCTTGGATTGAAAGAAAGGAGAGTGAAGCTTAAAATTTTGCCTGCATATATTCCCTGAGTTCTACATAGTTCTCTATTTTCTTCTCTACATTTGAATTCTGTCTTCTTCTTTCTCACATTCTATTGTAAAGAAAACACATCCAACCGTAGAAACCAGCCTGTGTGAAAAAACCAAAATTCCATATCTGTCTACTCTCTAAGAAAAACCCAGTGTTATTTATCCTTTGTTCTGTCAAAAAAAAAATTTCTTTCCAAAAGCAAAGAATCAAATTCAAGATAAGAGCAGTTTTGAAATAAGGGAATATTGCAATTTGATGTTGTAAGGAGAAAGCAAATGGAAATTCATTATCTGGTTTTTGAAAAAGACAAAATTCAGCTATCCCTCTGTTTTTAGTTTTTCTTGCTTACTCACCTGAGCATTTAAAAAAAAAAGGACTCAACACCATGCGAGGAGGTTTTATGAGGAAGAAGCCTTCGAACTCCAACCAATTGCATGAGCACCTTGAGGTGGTGGCCTTCTTCACCAGGGAAAATTGGATGATTTTCTTTGAAAGAATACATGGATATGATGATGAGGTGACTGAAGAATTTTTGATGACCTTAAGACCCCATTCGAAAACGCATGCTACAGTCAGTTTTAGGGGTTTGACCCTAGAACTTACACCTGATTTTATCAGTCGAATCATAGGTCTTCCACTTGGGCTCCCCTGGAGCAAGGAGGAAAAATTATTGGGATAGGTTGCCGAGAAGACATTTTTTCAACCTGGGGAGAATCTTGTAGAGGATAAAAATGGGGTTAGAAGGATAAGCTTACCTCCTCCATGCAGTGAAGTTAGCTACAAAATAATGAAATATATCACTTGTGAAGGAAGGTTCAATATAATTTATGGTTATCACTTCGGGTTATTACATGAATTGAGGTATGGGATGGACCTACCTCCAGTTAGAAAACTCATTCTCCCATATTTCCTCCTCTAGTCTTTAATAGAATGTAGCAGCAAGCTAAATGCAGGGTTCCCAGATCAACTGGCCCACCATGGGCTCATCAAACTGTTGGTAGAAGATGCCTTACACACATATACCATTCCCATAGCTTAGGAAATTTTCAGGAATATGTCCAGCAAAGATGAAATCAAAACTTTGACTGAGGATATTAGCCCATCTGGCAGTGAGGAGGAGGAAGAGAAAGAGGAAATTGAGGAAGAAGTGCACAAGGAGACACAAAACATTCAAACAGAGGAAGAACAAGAAGCAGAGGAGAAGTAGTAAGAAGAAGAGAAATCTGACAGAACTACTGCTGAGCCTAAGGCAGAAAAGAAAACCTCAAAATCATAGAAGAGAAAAAGGACAAAGGCTAAGAAGAAAAAGCCCAAGAAAGCCCAAAAGAAGACTGCCACAGGCAAGGTAGGGACCCATCAAGAAAAAGAAAAGACATTACCAGATACAGCAGAGACTGTAGAAGATGAAGGGGAACAACAACAGGAAGAAACATCCCCTGAAACTTTGGCAAAAGAAGCAGTAGCTATGTTGGCTGCATTAAGCACTCCAACAAAACAAAAGGGAAAAAGAAAAAGAGAAACATCCATGTATTTCAAGCCCAGAAGGAGCACCATGATAAAGGTGGGAAAGCCCCAACCACCATCAAAAGAACCTATAATAATTGAGGATGCACCTACTGAGAAAAAGGAGGAATCCCCCTCCAAAATCTCTATCACTTATGAGAGAGGGAGTCCCAAAACTTCCACTTGGAAGGAAAGGATCAAACTATTGGACACCAAAAAAGTTCTCGAGGAAGCTAAGACCTCTCTACAGGAAACACTGGCCAAGCTAAAGGAGACTGAAAAATTAGAAGAGGAGGCAATAGAACAGTCACAAGAGGAAGACAAGACTAAAGAGATACCTAAACCAAGCCCTCAACCTAGTTTAGGCTCATATTACAATTTGCTAGAAGGTGGGAAGATCATCCCACAGAAATTCGCCCGTGCCCCTTTTCTTTGAATTAAGAACAAGAAAGAGTTAGAACACACACCTGAATGAAAATTGCTAAATCCAAGGGAGTTGCAGATATAGGACACATGGAAGAACAGTTGAAAGAGTCAAGAAGGGAGTTGGCAATGGTGAAACACACCGAGAGCATTAAAAGATCCCAGCTACAAGAGGAAAATGCACTGTTGAAAAAACAATTATAGCGACAGGAAAATCAAAGGGGAGACATATCACAGATTTTTGAAGAACAACAACTATAGGAAGGTCCCCTAGCAGATAAGGAAGCAGCAGAGAAACAATAGCAAGAGGAAGAGCCACAGCCTGATGTTGAAATGATGATAAAGCAACAGCAAGAAAGGGAGTCTCAGGCAGTAGTTGAAGTGCTGATGCTGAAGCAGCAGTTGCAGGAAAGGGAAGCCCAGATGCACTGCATGGCCAGTTGGGCAATGGAGGCCTTGCAGTGTAGGCAACCAGCTAGATCCTACGCACTATATCTCAAAGACCAATGGATCCAGTTCCATATTAAAACATTGGCTCAAAGGGGAACAATCCCATTCCAAAATTATGGCCAGTTTATGCATCTGTGTGCTACTAGTTCAGCTGAGGATAAGGCCAAAATAATAGAATTCTACTTACACAATATGGCACTCCCTGATATGAACTTTTGGTCTAAATGATGCATTGGGAGACGTACAGCTCATGGCTATGGCTTCTTGGATGAGCCACGAGGAAAAACGAGCAGTGGAAATTCAACAGATCATGACAAAAGAACTAAATGAGCCCCTGCTAATAAGGGCAGAACCGGAAGACCCCTTAGCTCTCATATATGATCATCAACAACTTGGAAGCAACCCTCAAGTTCTCCCTGATTATGTTGAAAGGCAAGTGCAAGCTATCACCCATTTTGAAGATATGGAAAGATTATTCAGTGATGAATGCCTTCATGCTTGCATGAGGAGATGGAATAAATTGTCATATAGCTTAAAGATTAGGGAGTATCACCCCCCAACCAGAATGAGGGAGGCTTTGGTGAGAGTGCCCCTATAGAAACAATCAATGCAAAACTTGAAAGCCAACTGGATTGGCCTTAAGTTCAGTCCCCCACTACTCTTAGGACTATTGGAAGGGGTGAAGGAAAAAAAGAACAAAAGCAATGGGAGGAAGTGGACAGAAAGGTAGGTTTTCATGACAGGGAATAGGACATCACCTCAGGAGCTTGGGATATCAGGGAAGTTGTTAAAACTATCAAGGATGAAGAACTGGATTAGTTACTTAGAGGATGAGCAACCCATTCAGTAGGGGGGTGATGATGAGCCCTAGAAATGGGTAACTATATGGGCTCATTTTTCCTATTATTTCTATTTAATCAACCATTCTCCATAGTTTGTGCATGTTTTGATATATTTATGTCAATTGAGTGATTGGGGATAGTTGTTAGGTAAACTTGACTCAGGATAGAGTCAAAGTTGACCAGGTTAAATAGTGATGGTATTGTGCACCCATGGTATTATATATAATGGAGCTTATAAAAGGCTGGAAGGACTTCATTGTAATGCAAGACCTGGGTGAGCAGTGAAGGCTCACTTAGTTGGATTGGCCAGGGTTTTGGCCAATGCTAATAAGATCTTATTAGGTTGGGTTTTTCCCCGAATTTGGGGTTTTCCCGGATAAACATTTGTGTTTATGTGTTTATGGTTGTTGCTGGTTATTTTTATATTTATTCATGTCGATAATTATTTATGTTATACAAGTCAAATTTCTTAAAAACTGGTATCAGAGCCAGATATTAGTTCTAAAGGGATTCTTTGATGCCAGGGGTTTATAGTGCCTGATGAGATCAATGCAGCCTTTTTATAGATCTGGGTCTGGAAAATAATGGTGGAACAATCGTACGCGGAAGAATCTTGAGGAGAATTTGCAATATTTACTGGTTTGGAACATGTTGACGAATTGTTCGGGATTCATGTGGCTATTTAAAGAAGGTCAGTAGAAGAAAATTGTTCATTCAGCTTTGAAAATTGTTCATTTTCTGCTACGTGAGGCCACCTGTGTTTGATAGAAGCTTTTGAGCAAATCAAATTCAGAGAGGATGGATCAGAATCGCAGCAGCAATAAACAAAAAAAAAATTAATGAAGTCAAAATTATTGCATGTAAATGGGCATACTACTGTAAGACCTAGTAAGGCATGTGTACCCCTCGGTGATCACCGATAAACTATGGGTTAGACCTAGGTGATAAGGGGGATGTCGGTTTAACAATACCCTTGGTAAAAACTCTGAGGGGGGTAAGAGCTAGAGTGAGCACGATTGTCTCACTTAGCAGGTTTGGCCGGAGTTAGTCAAGGAACCTCAAGTCAAGTTTGAGGGGGGGAATTGTTAGGTAAACTTGACTCAGGATAGAGTCAAAGTTGACTAGGTTAAACAATGATGGTTTTGGGGCACATGGTATTGTGCACCCATAATATTCTGCCCGTGGTATTATATGTAATGTAGCTTATAAAAGGCTGGAAGGACTTCATTGTATGCAAGACCTGGAAGTGAGTGGTGAAGGCTCACTTGGTCGGATTGGCCAGGGTTTTGGCCAATGCTAATAAAATATTATTAGGTTGGGTTTTCCCTTGGATTTGGGGTTTTCTCGGATAAACATTTGTGTTTATGGTTGTTGCTAGTTATTTTTATATTTATTCCTATCGGTAATTATTTATGTTATACAGTCAAATTTCTTAACAATAGTCACTTTGCCACATAGTCTAATGATTGTTTATTATAGATTTTTGGACAAGGACCAGGCATTTATGAGCAGATTAGTAGCCAAACTTGAGGAAACAGGGCTGAGGACTTATAGGAGGGGTGTCTCCTGCATTAATGACCCCTTCCTCGAGTTCTCCACCAGCAGCTTGGAGTTCAAAGGCCACCACATCGATGATTCCAAGGGGCAGCTGAGCAACTCAAGTGGGACTGCTATTATCTCTAGTTTTAGGTAGCCGAGTTCCTTAAGTTTAGGAGGACTGTTGGGGGTCATCACTTGTATAAATAAGAAGGCTTCAGGCCTTAGTAGGTTATCCATTTCACAGTCTATTTTCGCACTTTTGTGCAGTGTTGTACTTAGCTCATTTTCGAGCTCCTTTTGTAGACAGTTTTGTGATGTAACTATTATTTTTTGATCAATGAAGATGAATCCAACTTTGAACCAGCACTGATCCTTTTTAGAGGGCCAAAGGTCTTGGGTTAGGGCCCAACCCAAGTTGCCCAGCACATCCTTTGTATATTTATATGTTTTTTTCTTGCATTCATAATATCATTTCTGTTGTTTAGGATTAATCTTGCTTTGGTTAAATAGGTTGCTTTTGATGATTAAATTAGTTGTTCTTGCTTCAATTTGTTTAAGTAGTTTTCTGTAGTAACAAAGGAAGAACCAACAAGGCTACCAGCAGGCCTGGATTTCCTTTCTCCCTCCTTGGGACCATGAATTGAGGACGAGACCCTACTATTGCCCCAAAAACACTGTTTTTTTCCTTTCATGTAATTGGTAGTGCGATGTTTTGAGTTGGAGAAGTTGATATTTTCTTGGATTCACATGCTTAGACCATTTCTTGATCATTTACCATGGCTTTCTCACATAGTTTCTTGTTCATAAAATTCAGTTCAACACTTTTCTGTTTCTAGGTCAGGTTTTAGGTCAAATTAGGAAAACTCTGTTTTTTCGGTTCTTACTTGGGTCAGTTTTAAGAAGTAGGTGTGCAACTCACTTGAAAAACATTTCATCTTGTCATCCTTATACAACACAACCTGTACCAGCTCATATTCCACATAATCCTTCACTTGCTCACCACATTTCGGCAAACTGTCCTAATTTCTGCATTCCTTCACAAAGTCACTTTCTTACCCTTTGAGCAAGTCCAGCCCTCTCCTTCATTCCTGATATTCATTAACAGAGTCCTAGACCCTCCAACACCTTCATCCAACCTTCATTTCCTTTTTTCCCGCCTTTTTTCCACTTTAAAACCTCCAAAAATCACTTTCGGCTTCCTCCTGTAGAACTTCCTGTAGAATTTCCTGTAGATCCCTTGCAGCCTTCCTGTAGAAGTTCATGCGAGCGATTTTTTGAAGTTTGATCACAATCGAAATCTCCAGAATGGTACTAGGGACTTATTAGGACCCATGCACACCTTCCTCATCATATGCAAAATGCAACTCCATTTTTCTTTGTCGCCAAATCGCTGCACAGTCACAATTAGTCAAATCACAAGCATAATAAATCCACATAAAAATACTCAAAATTGAAAAAAGATGATTTCTATCCATTTCTCTTCAGAAGTATCTTGAATAAATGCGATTTACCTTTTCAGTAATCAATGGCACCCATTCCAGTAGGTTTCATCTCTTTCCTTGCACGATTAGGGTTTGCTAGGGTTTGAGTTCCATTTCAGTTTTCATTCTCTTTCTGCAAGTAGAATAGCCCCCGTAGAATTAGTCTTCTGCCATCACAGTAAAAGCTTCTTCTGAAGCTCATAGAAGTTGGCTTAAGCTCCTAGCGAACTTGTGCCAGCTGATCAAGTGATAGTCGCAGTAAGAGCTAGTACTTGTGCATACAGCATCGTCGCTTCCAAGTTTTTTACAAACTACCGGGTTGATAAAAGTAAAGAAGGGAGCCCTAAGAGTTGCAGCATTATTGCCGCAATACTAGAGCTCACTAATATTTAGCCTTTCCAAAGTTCAAGTTGATCATTTCTTCCTCATGAAATTTATTTCATTATTGTTGTATGAACTTGATCTTTAGATTTTTTTCTCACACTGCTACCTTTTTAATCCCAAGATGAACACATCTTGACTTCATATATTGAGCTTGCCTCAACATTCATCGTACATTCTTGAAATATCCTTGTAGGTAGAAAAATAATATGTTAATCGAATAACCAATAATAGAAATATTAGAATTACCTCATTGTGATGGATTTCTCATCAACATCCTCATGGTCCATCTTCACAAGAGTCTTCCTTCATGCAACAAAGTGTCAAAGGATCGAACTTTATTACCAAGTTACAATATTTATTTCGAAGACTATTCTGGATGTTGTTCATTATTCTATATAATCTAGTGAGAAGGTCTTAAGCTTTTATTTATTCTAAAGAAAGCGACATTCATCTCTTAGGCATCATATAATGAAAGATTCACCATGCATGATTTATGACCAACTTATTTTACAAGATTATGTATATATGAATTATACCCAAAACTTACTTCATATATGCATTCCTAATCTTTCATATAATCATTTAGCTATATGCCCTAAAATGAGCCTACAACATGAGAAATTGCATCCCTTCATCCTTCAAGTGTATTGTTTCCATACTATATGGAATGTATACTGACCTTTTCATAATGCTTCTTCCAAGAGACTTCCAAAATGATGGCTCTTGTAGGATCTTAATGATCCACCTTAGCAAAATGACAAATGGATATCTATAACATAGCATTAGATTATACCTGGATGAACAATAATATGCAAAATGATTCAATTTAAATGACTAGATGATTCCTACAAATAAAGTCAATCAAGTACACTCAAAATCTTCTACTAATACATGCTTTTATCTATAATGCCATACAAAATCAAGATTTTTCTAATGCATTTTCCCCCCCAAGGAAAAATCGTAATTTTATTAGTGAAAACAAAATTACATGTAAGATTTTTCTAATGCATGTTATTCTAAAGGAAAGATCAATTTCTGATCCGGATTTAAACAGGAACGCCACAAATTACAGAGATAACCATATACACAAATATGCAGCGGAAATAATACTTCATTTCATTAATGGAAAATACTGAAATATGCTTACAATCAGAAATGGAAATAAACTAGCTAGGGCGATGGTAGCTATCTCTGAGAAGAGATGTGTGGGCTACATGCCTCTGAACTGACTTACAATGAGGCTCGAAGGCCTATTTATTGTTGAGAAACAATGAAAAACCCTTAACATTCCAAAACCTAACCCTAGGAGATGAAACGCCAAACTGTGGGCCCCGTTTGGGGGTAAGTTGGTACATCAACTTCCCGGGGTCGTAACTTTAGCATATGATCTCCGTTTGACGCGTACAATAGCTCATTAGAAAAATCTATTCGAGCACTATCATTGTTGGAACAGGCAACACGTTCCATGGACCTGTGTTGCCCCCGGATTCCCCAAAAAAACGTCGTTTAGGGCCTCAAAACGACTCCGGAAGTTCAGGACCCGAAAAACTGCTAAAAATAGTAAGTTGTGCTACAATTAAGGAAACTGAAAATGCTAAGAAAGACAATGGTGGAGGTCCAGGTGGACTTGGCAGGTGACCACCAATATCCACCTGGATCATTCCTCCCCCCTTAGGAAGCAATGGTCCCCATTGCGTTGAGCTCCTCCATGAGATGAGGAAACTTCTGCTGAACCTGTTCCCTGGTGAAGCACTTGCCCTGCTGAAGGAGTTGGCCTGCTTTGACAACTCGATACAGTTGGATATTCTGTTGGCGAGTGTTCTTGATATGTGTGTCCATGATCCGATCAGTTGCAGCTTGTTCCATGCAATCTGGATTTAATTATGTGGGTTGGAGTTGTTCTGCAATGTCGGATGTGTCTAGTAATGGTAGAAAGTATGGCCGAAGGCGGTCCACATTGAACACTGGGTGCAGGCCAAGGAATGGGGGAATGCTGAGCTCAAATGCATTGTCTCCCATAGCCTTAGTAATGGTGTAAGGACCATATCGGAGTGGTCTCAATTTTCGATAGGCTCCAGTAAGGCGTTCCTTTTGCAAATGCAACCAGACTTTGTCGCCCACCTGAAACTTGTGTGGCACCCGATGTTGATCATGTCGCTGCTTGTACTTGGCATTTGATTTCTCAAGAATGTCATGGACCTGCTGGCGAATATGTTGGATGCGCTCAATGAAGCTGGTGGCCTTATCTGTTTCGGACTGGACATGAGCTGAATTCATGTGAGTAGCTGCAAGTGGCATGGCCACATCAATGGGGCATAGTGGCTGGAATCCCAAACCCACCTGAAAAGGGCTATGGCCAGTGGAGCTGTGAAGAGCTCGGTTGTAGCTGTGCTGAACATAGGGAGGCTCTCGTCCCATGTGCGTGGATGCTTTGAGTTATACATGCGCAGAATGTGCACAATCATCCTATTGACAACCTCTGTCTGGCCATCAGTTTGAGGATGGAAGGCTGTGGACTTCGTGAGTTTAGTGTTCAGCATTGACCAGAGACTGGACCAAAATGTGCTGAGAAACCGACTGTCCCGATCTGAGATGATAGACTGTGGGATCCCAAAGTGCACCCACACTAGTTCGAAGAAGAGTTTAGCAGTGGCTTCTGCTGTGATATTCTTCTTGCAGGCCATCATAATGGCCATCTTTGAGAACCTGTCGACGACCACAAAAACACAGTCATTTCCATGCTTAGTGGAAGGAAGGCCCAACATGTAATCCATGGAGATGGATTCCCAAGGTCGACTAGGGGTAGGCAACGAGGTATAGAGGCCATGCTTCTTAATGGCCGGTTTGGCAATGGCATAGGCAGTACATGATCGGATGTACTTCCCAACATCCTGTCGAAGATTCAGCCAATAGAAATAATTTTGCAGTACTACCACTGTTTTCTCGACCCCGAAATGCC
>APFE030658179.1:187245-225027 GCA_000404065.3 Pinus taeda
AATATGCAGCGGAAATAATACTTCATTTCATTAATGGAAAATACTGAAATATGCTTACAATCAGAAATGGAAATAAACTAGCTAGGGCGATGGTAGCTATCTCTGAAAAGAGATGTGTGGGCTACATGCCTCTGAACTGACTTACAATGAGGCTCGAAGGCCTATTTATTGTTGAGAAACAATGAAAAACCCTTAACATTCCAAAACCTAACCCTAGGAGATGAAACGCCAAACTGTGGGCCCCGTTTGGGGGTAAGTTGGTACATCAACTTCCCGGGGTCGTAACTTTAGCATATGATCTCCGTTTGACGCGTACAATAGCTCATTAGAAAGATCTATTCGAGCACTATCATTGTTGGAACGGGCAACACCGGTCTATGTCCATGTTCCATGGACCCGTGTTGCCCCTGGATTCCCCAAAAAACGTCGTTTA
The DNA here is from genome assembly GCA_000404065.3 of Pinus taeda. Taxonomy (NCBI): domain Eukaryota; kingdom Viridiplantae; phylum Streptophyta; class Pinopsida; order Pinales; family Pinaceae; genus Pinus; species Pinus taeda. The sequence continues at coordinate 187,679 of APFE030658179.1, forward strand.
GGGCCTCAAAACGGCTCCGGAAGTTCAGGACCCGAAAAACTGCTAAAAATAGTAAGTTGTGCTACAATTAAGGAAACTGAAAATGCTAAGAAAGACAATGGTGGGGGTCCAGGTGGACTTGGCAGGTGGCCACCAATATCCACCTGGATCAATTTCATAAAGAACATGACAGAGATGGTGCCTTCTGCAATAGTAAAGATCTTTGACATCTTCTTTCTTCAGCTTCTTCTCAAGTTCTTCCATTTCTTCATCTATGTGAGCTTCACTTCTTTCCTTTATTTTGTTGTTCAGGTTTTTGGATAATCCCTCTTAAAGTGTCCAAATTAATTGCATCCAAAGCATTGAACCTTGGACATGTCTTGCTTCTTCTTTTACTTCCCAAACTTTCCGTTTCTTATCTTCTTGGTTCTCACAATGAAGGATTGAGGCTACTCATTTGATTAAATATCATCCTTTGCCTTGATATTAGTCTCTTCCAGGATGCATTGAGCCCACAACTCATCAAAAGAAGTTGAGTCTTTCTTAGAGTATATGCTTATTTCAAAATTGCTCCATAAAGGTGGCAAAACATTTAGTACACATATGCTCATTTCATAATCAAAATTTGTCTCCTCGAGCCGCTGAAACTAGTCTCTTATTTAAGAATTTTTCATAAGAAAAGAGGCCATGTCCTCATCCTTTGACTTCTTCATTTTTCCAAAATGATGGCTCTTGTAGGATCTTAATGATCCACCTTAGCAAAATGACAAATGGCTATCTATAACATAGCATTAGATTATACCTGGATGAACAATAATATGCAAAATGGTTCAATTTTAATGACTAGATGATTCCTACAAAGCAAGTCAATCAAGTAGACTCAAAATCTTCTACTAATACATGCTTTTATTTATGATGCCATAGAAAATCAAGATTTTTCTAATGCATGTTTCCCCCCCAGGAAAAATCGTAATTTTATTAGTGAAAACAAAGTTACATGTAAGAATTTTCTAATGCATGTTATTCTAAAGGAAAGATCAATTTCATAAAGAACATGACAGAGATGGTGCCTTCTTCAATAGTAAAGATCTTTGACATCTTCTTTCTTCAGCTTCTTCTCAAGTTCTCCCATTTCTTCATCTATGTGAGCTTCGCTTCTTTCCTTTCTTTTGTTGTTCGGGTTTTTGGATAATCCCTCTTAAAGTGTCCAAATTAATTGCATCCAAAGCATTGAACCTTGGACATGTCTTGCTTCTTCTTTTACTTCCCAAACTTTCCCTTTCTTATCTTCTTGGTTCTCACAATGAAGGATTGAGGCTACTCATTTGATTAAATATCATCCTTTGCCTTGATATTAGTCTCTTCTAGGATGCATTGAGCCCACAACTCATCAAAAGAAGTTGAGTCTTTCTTAGAGTATATGCTTCTTTCAAAATTTCTCTATAAAGATGGCAAAACATTAGTACATATATGTTAATTTCATAATCAAAATTTGTCTCTCCGAGCCGCTACAACTGATCTCTTATTTAAGAATTTTTCATAAGAAAAGAGGCCATGTCCTCATCCTTTGACTTCTTCATTTTATATAGTTTATTTCTCAAAGACATCTTTTGTATTGATGTACTTATAGAGTACAAATTTACTAGCTTGTAATAAATATCCTTAGAAGTCTTCAAATTGGCAACAAAGGAACTAGATGATCTAAATGGACTCAACAATGATCCTTTGTGCACTTACTTCCCCTTTCTTGTATTTTTCTAGTTCTTGAGTCCTGTATTTGCTAGGTTCATTAATTTCACCGAGGACATGTCCCATTACTTCATGTTTTGTAAGTGCCAGGTCAATCCTTTTCTTCCAAGATAGGAATTTTGCTGAGCCAATGACATTGTTGCTTTCCTTGCAAAAAGAACCCATAATACCTTTAGATACATAGAGCAACAATATGATACCTACTTTTCAATCAAGAGTCTTCCCTTCTCTGACAATGTCTCTAACTATCTTGAGGCTTTCAAGATCTTCAATGGTGTCCTAGAAAGATGTCTTATAGGATTCAAAGAGTGATAAATGATACGAAGATTTCTTCATGCTTCCTTCAAAGATGCCGTTCTAGGTAGGTTAGATCAACAAGATTCAATTATGCATCCAATAGCTACCAACTACCACTTCGATCCTCAACTTCGACCCTACAACTTCTATCTACAACTTTGATATGCACCTTTTATCCTACAACTACTGCAAAAACCCTAGATTTGGTACAAGATATTTATTTAAAATTTCCTTCTTTGAGACAAATCCTTCCAAGGTAAACAAGGTCAAAACATAATATATGCTCTTAGAACAACTTGATACTTCAACTCAGTTTCCTGTAATTCAACTTTCCTTGAGGTTTGTCAAAACCCTAATTCTTTGTGACGAACAAACCCTTCTTTGTGTCCACAAGATGATCCTTCCAACTACATTCTTGTTCACCTTAGCTCTAATACCATGTTGGAAGATGCAATGTGGCAACTATTAATACATATTTTCCTTATTCCTTAATACTTTCTTGTGAGCCTTATTTATATTCTTGTGTTTCTTTATTAGATCTTTTCATCGAACAAATATCAAGATCAAAACAATAAACAATGAACACAAAAATTAGGCTCCAAGACAAGGAAAACCCCCTTTGTTGACGGTGTTGGAAATCCGTCAACCAAGGGGTCTCCTCGATGTGAATTACTAATTAGACCTCATGCCATTTGGAGTATATCATTCTGCTTGACATATATTCTTAGAGAAATTCCTTGGCTCTAACTTTCAACAAGAGAGAGGAGTGCACATGCATCTTCGAAAAGCAAGGGGGTCTGACTGGTGAGTGTTCGATCATATGTGTATCAAAGTTCTTTCACTATGGAGGGGAGGAGAAGTGAGCCTTTAAGAGAGAGGTAGCAGTACCACCCTCGTAGAGGCACACATGAACCAGAAGGGTCTGTGAAACATCAAACAAAATAGTCCACAAAGATGTGACGGTCATTGAAACCAATATAATGAGGAATATCTGTCTAATATCCAATGGAATAGTCCATGAGGATGCAACAACGATAATATCAATTATAAGGCATTCCCAATATGATCGTACAAAAATAACTGAAATAGTTCAACTACTTTAGCATAGATGAAAGCAAACATGAATTACAAACATTCACAGAATAGTCTTACAAATATCCATCATCTATGCATGAAGAACGTGTTGGCCTTGAAGGCTTCTATTATTAAGTAAAATTTCCAAGACACATGTATACAGTGAACATGACTAGCTCTAGTAGTGGAGCATTGGAGCCACTCCTTGCTCCTCAAAAGAATTGATATGTCTCTCTAATGTCTTGTAGGAGGAGCCAAGGTGAAAAAGTCCTTTGCTCATACAATGAGGGTGTATATATAACCAAGGGTGACTCTTTGACTACCCTCACGATTGTTTGACTTCCTATGAATTTTCAACTCACATGACTCTTTAAATTCCATTTGTGTCCTTTGGACTTCCACTTTACAAAACATTTTGTATACAATATACATGATCTATGATAGTGAGGTGGCATATGACCACTCATGACATGACATGACATGACACTGCTGATACAGAATGCTTGATGATGTGGCCATGTCAAGCCACTATTGTAGCTAAGTGTTGGATGTCCTCTTGAAGATGCTTTTCTTTCCACCTTCGCATGGCTTGGTGATGAGGAATCTTCAATGATCTCAAGTCCTGAATAGTGGTCACAAACTAGTGTGCCTTCACATTCTCTTGATTAATCAACTTGTAAGTTCAGTTGCGAGAGAGTCTTTAAGCATGCTTCCCTCCTTCTTCTCCTTCTTCATAATATTTTCATGACATGATAGGGTACCTATTCTTGGAATTCACTCATGACGAAAAAACATCAATATAAAAACCCCCTAGTTTAAGATGATGCATTATGATCCACAAACTGAGCCTAAAAAAAGTGACAGGTTGGGAAGAGGGATTGAGTGACTGTGCAGTTCCAGTAGGTAGGGGAGAATCTTGAGCCCTAAGATTGCGCAGTTCAGGCAGGTGTGAGGGACCAGATTGCACAGTTTCTAGAGCCAGTAGCGCAGGATGGAGGGATGGGTACTAGGAAAACTCATTACGCAGTTCTGGGACTCAAGGAAGGTTGATTTGTTTTGGAGCTACACAGTGCAAGGGCTCGAGGAATGAGATTGAGGCTTGAGGTTGCAAAGTGCGTAGTTTAAGTCGGGCTAGGGGACAAGACTACATAGTTTTGGAAGCTAGTGGGACAGGATTAGGGAATGAGCACTAAGAGGACACATTGCAGAGTTCTAGGAGACAAGGGAGGCAAGGATACTATGGATTTGCATTGCTCAAGGACTCAAGGGATGAGATTTAGGCTTGTGATTGCGCAGTGCGTAGTGGAGGATAGGTAGGGAGGAATGACTGCAAAATTATGGAGGTGAAGGCAGGGGCTTGGGCACAAAAACTGTGCAGTGCATTAGTCCTAGGAGGCAGGAAATTTTCATTGCACGATGACAACCAACAAGGTCATAGCTAGAGCACTGAGAATGCACAATGCGCAAATCAAGGGATGCTTGGTGAAGTGACATGGATTTAAACAGGAACAAAACAAATTATAAATATAACCATCAATACAAAGATGCAGTAGAAATAAAACTTCATTTCATTAATATCAAATAATGAAATATGCTTACAAACAGAATGGAAATATAACTAGATCAGGCGATGGTGGCTTATCTCTGAGAAGAAATGTGGCGGAAACATGCCTCTGAACTGTGTTAAAATGAGGCTCAAAGGCCTATTTATTATTTAGAAATAATGGAAAACCCTAAACATCGAAAAACCTAACCCTAGGAGATGAAGAGCCAAACTATGGGCCTCGTTTGGGTAAATTGGTACATCAGCTTCCCGGGGTCGTAACTTTGGCATATGATCTTCGTTTGATGCACACAATACATAGTTAGAAAGATCTATTCGAGGAATACAACCTTGGAATGACCAACATTGGTCAAAATAACATATTGGTCCCAGTTTTCACAAAAAAACATCATTTAGGGCCTCAAAACGGCTCTGGAAGTTCACGACCCAAAAGACTGCCAAAAATAGTAAATCGTGCTACAAATAAGGAAATTGAAAAAATGAAAGGAACAATAGTGGGGGTCCAAGTGGAATAAGTAGGTGGCCACCAATATCCACCTGGATCATTCCTCCCCCCTTAGGAAGTAATGGTCCTCATTGCGTTGAGTTCCTCCATGAGATGAGGAAACTTCTGCTGAACTTCGTTCTTGGTGAGCCACTTTCCCTGGTGAAGTAGTTGGCTTGCTTTGACAACTCGATATAGTTGGATCCTTTGCTGTCGAGTGTTCTTGATCTGCATGTCCATGATCCGATCATTTTTGACTTGTTCCATACAGTCTGGATTTAACTCTGTAGGTGTGAGTTATTCTACAATGTCTGATGTGTCTAGCAATGGTGGGAAGTATGGTTGAAGGCGACCTACATTGAACACTGGGTGTAGGCGAAGGAATGCGGCAATGCTGAGCTCAAATTCATTATCTCCCACAGCCTTGGTAATGGTGTAAGTAGCATATCAGAGTGGTATGAGTTTCCTATAGGCTCTGGTAAGGCGTTCCTTCTACAAATGCAACCAGACTTTGTCGCCCACCTGAAACTTGTGTGGCAACTGATATTGATCATGTCGATGCTTGTAATTGGCATTTGATTTCTCTAGAATGTTGTGGACCTGCTGGCAAATATGTTGGATTTTCTCAATGAAGTTGTTTTCCTTATCGGCTTTAGACTGGACATGAGCTGAATCTGCTTGAGTAGCTGCAAATGGTATGGCCACATCGATGGGACATAGTGGTTGGAATCCCAAGCCCACCTGAAAAGGGTTTGTTAGTGTCGGTATCTTCATCCCTCCGTCAGAGATCAAATCCTCTTGTTGCATTTCATATTAGGAGTCCCGCCTAGTCATTTGCATTCCATTAGGCGCATGGATCATCTGATGCGAGTGGCTTTCCTACAGTTTCCCTCATGCCATTTACCTGTTGGTTCATGTTTTCTCATCTAAAAGTATATACAGTCCTCTTTTTGTATTAAAGGTTGCAAAAGTCTTTTTAGGGTTTCATGGTCTTTTAGGTCTAGGGTTTCATTAGGGTTTTGTCAAAAAATGTGTCAAAGTGTCTAATAAGCAACTAGCAGGCCATGAGGAGGTTTCAACATCAATAAAGTTCATCGCCAAGTGTTCGAAATTGTGTTTTTCCTCAAAACTCTATTTTGAGGAGAAAACAGAGTATTTAGCTTTTATTGTACAAAAATCATGAAAATTTTGTTTTCCTCATTGTAAATTCCTTCATCTGCACTCTGGTTTCTTTCATTAGCCAAAAATCTCCAACACCTACAAAAAAAGAAAAGCTTAGGTCATTTGGTTCATTGCAAAGCTAAAAAGAAGTGAAAAGTCCAAAAACAGAGCTCAAAAAATAAAGTCAAATCCAAAACATTATGAAAGTGGGTTTCATGAGCCAAAATTTCAAAAGCTCTTTGTTTATAAGCTATTCCTTCATTTGAAAAGCTCATTTGTAAACTAGAAACAAGGCCAAGTGATTTTGGTGAGCAAGTGACATAGTTTGGGTGAAAAACACACTAAGTTCCTCAGCGCGGTGCACTCACCAGGCGCGACGCACTGGGCCTTAGTCTGCAGTTCATTTTAACATGGGCACGGCGCATAGGAAGGGCACGACGCATTGTGTTGGATGTGCAGCGCACACAGCCAGAGAGCCCGAAACTGCTAAAACTTGCCCCAAATCGCCCAAAATCACACGGATTTGCCTTGTCACAAGTAGGTAGACCCTTCATCATTGTTTTTTTTATTCAAGTTTGGTGCTATGTCATGGTGGTTGATGAATGGTAATTGTTTAACAAAAATCAAACCCTACCATTTGAAATTCCAAGAAACTTGCTGCCTAGGGTTTGATTAGCTATTTTCCTACTAAGTCTATCATTCCTCCATCACTCCCTTCTCCCATTTGTCCCTTGATTTCATTATTCCCTAAGTTCCCCTACCCCCTTAAATTCACTAATCCCCTATCCCAAGTTTCCTTTCCCAAAATCCCAATCGTAAATCCCCAAACCCTAATCCTATACAAAATTCCCAAAACATCCCATATTTCCCTAACTAAAATCTATACCAACAACCATTAATTCCCCATTTCCCTAAATTCCCTCTCCACTGTCCCTCATTTCACTATTTTCCCTTGGTGGTAGAGGTCAACACATCACCAAAACCAATTCAAACAATTTGACATATCATCACCTACTTCTCCAAGGCAGTTTATTTACCAGTAGACATGGCATCTGATCTTTCTTATGAGTATGAGGAGGAGACCCACAGTGATTCACCAATAGGAACATGCACCCAGGAGGCCTCATAGAGGTGGCAAACATATTAGAGAAGAACCAACCACCCTTGTTGAATTGCAGGCCTGCCCTCTTGCCATCTCTTGTTTCCGACATTAGTCATGTTATGAATTTTGTGAGAAGGTCGCTAGCATTCAGTTTCATCATGAGTTGGCTCATTTGTTTGTACTGCATTTACATGGTGATCAAGCCACTCTAGCTGGTGTCACTTTCACATTAACACCAGAATCCATTTCAATAGCAACTGGCATGCCTAACATTGGAGAGCCATGGAACAAGAGGCAGAAAATCGACCGGCAGCATTATGAACCATACATTAAGCCCGACTTCTTGAGGCAGCTCAAGAGAGTGTTTCCTTTTCGATACCTCAAAGATGAATATGCTCCTTGAATGAAATTGATCATGAAGTATTTCAGCTGTGAGGTTCGGTTCTCCCGTTTGTATGGTTATCATATCAGGCTACTAATGCATTTTACCCGGGTATGGATGATGAACATCCCTTACTTCATGTGCCGAAATATCGAAAGGATGACCACTCTAGTACAACACAAGACCCCTCAACAACAGTTTAACAGTATTTATCATTTTTCTCTCATAAAAATTGTGGTTGTCCATCAGCTTGGCTTACAGGGCATCACTTGGGATGACTTCATCTCTCGTGAGTTTTTCAGAGCTTCTCAGGGACCTTTAGAGACTTTGCACGAGACAGGTGGACCTTCTTATCAGCATGAAGGTCATGAGACACACATTGCTACTATGCCGATATTCATCACTTATCAGAAGGGCACCAGGCAGTTGTTCGCAGCAGCAAAGCGAGTGTTATATCCACCTGGGGTGGAAGAGGCCTTGCTTCCGGCATCAGCACCAGCATCACAGGTTCAGGACAAAGGGAAGAGGCCAATGTAGGATGAGGGGCCCTTAGGTGAGCGGGACTTTATTCTTATTTGGGATGATGATACAGACATGGGCCCGCAAAGCACAAGTCTCAAAGAGATCATCCAAGAGCAATAGACAGAAATCAAATCCTTGTCCCTCAACTTGGAGAGGGCTAAGTGGATTATAAAATACTTAGAGCAAAGGAATAAGCAGCTTGAAGATCAGCAGGTGATTATGGAGTTACAAAACATTCGAGAGAATTGCCAATCTGCCCAAAGGAGGAGGGTGGAGTTCACTTCACTTGAGCAAGAGATCAACGCTGATTTAGAGTCTTGGCTCAAGAGAGTCAACATCCACTTAGAGAGACTGCTGGACAAAGCCGACAAGGACAAGGAATTGCTGAGACACATGGCTTTTCATTACATGGCAAGGAATAAAGTTTGGAAGGCGCGAATAAGGAATTTAAAGGCAAAATTAAGGAAGGCATCAAAGAGGCAAAAGGAGCATGATCGAATTTGGATATTGGCTGAGGCATCCTTGGCTCAACATAGCTCTTGATAAAGAAGGTCCAGCCCAAATTTCAAAAAATTTGGAGCAATTTTTGCGTTTTGGAAATTTTTTTGCACAAAAAATAGAGTTTTCCTCCCTATGCGCCATGCCACGTGGCGCTCGCTTTTGCTAAAGGGCTCCAAATCACAAAAACTTTGCATTTCTGGATTTTTCATGAAATGTTATGCTTACCTACCTATGGCCAAGAAATTTGGGCAGGTTTTGAGCCCTCAAAGAGGTAAAAAACACTCAAAAAATGACCTTACTGCCCCTATTTTGACACACAGGAAGTAGCCTTGGGAGATTTGATTTTTGATAGGGACAATGAAGGCAAAATTGAAAAATTCCACTTGGGTTGGAAAGTAGACAGGTAAGCCTTTCGAACAAGCCTACTTTGAGCTGATTTGGACATCGGAAAGGCCTCCAAAAGTGGGTCCAAACAGGCACTGTGCATAGAGAATCAGGCGCGGCGCATAGAGGAAAAATTGCCAGTTTGACCAAGTTTTGCTCTGTTTTTCGCCAACTTTGCCTAATTTGACTATTTCACTTTCCTAATGGAAAATTTATGATGTAATTTGATGAGCATTGATGGATCAAGATGTAAATATATTATATTTTTACTTGTAGAGGTAGATTCATCAGTTTAGAGGTTGTTTGAAACTGAATGAATCAATTTCCTTGTTTCTAGAGGCATGTTGTTATGTTGCCTAGTTTCTAGTTCTCAGTTTAGGATCAGTTCCTAAACATGTGAGCTCAACCCCTAGAGGCAAGGATGAGCTATGTTTGTCTATATTATGTTGTTTTTCAGTCATTAGCATGGTTGGACTCTTGAGAAAGCCTAGAGCTTCATTCTACACTCACATCAGTATTTTGGCTAAGGAATTGAGACCAGGATTTGCAGTACTCTTTGGGATCCCTGTGGAATTTGTTTTGGTACAGTGCTTTCTTATGTCTTTGTGAATTTATTCATGTGTTAGATGCATCATTTCTCTTTAGTTCTTCTCAGCTGAACAAACAAGAGTGTAAGTAGAATACATTTAAAAGTGCAGTGCTCTACTTGAAGTTTGCTTTAGTCTTTTGATGTTTTCCACTGTTTGGAGAGGATCCATGGATTCCCTTGCTCTCTTCAACTCCCCCTCAGTCTGATCCATCCAAATCACTTGATTTATAGTGCCAAATACAGTTGCCTACCTTGCCCCTTCGAAATCCCTGCAAGACTGTGCCTCATTCCCTGCACCCAAAATTTGCCTTTCCCTTAGAGCCCACAAAACATCATTTTATCAAGCAAACTCTTTTACATCTATACCTAGCCTAAAATCAATAGCTATATCAGTCATCTCAAGCCCTTAGTGACCATAATTAGCTGAGATTGACCCAGAGAGAGCCCTCTCCTGACCTGGTAGGGCTAGCTACCAGGCTGAGCGTGCTTTGATGTGGACCTAGAAGCTTACCTTTTCAGCCTGAGGTAAATCTAGGCTCTAACAGGGTTGTGATCAATCGAGCTGTGGAGAGCTTGATTATAGCTGTACTAGACATAGGGGAGGCTCTCATCCCATGTGCGTGGATGCTTTGAGTTGTACCTATGTAGAATGTGTACGATCATCCTGTTGATGACCTCTGTTTAGCCATCAGTTTGGGGATGGAAAGTTGTGGACTTAGTGAGCTTGGTGTCTAGTATCGGCCAGAGATTGGACCAAAATGTATTAAGGAACCTACTATCCCGATCTGAGATGATAGACCATGGGATCCCAAAATGTACCCACACTCGTTCAAAGAAGAGTTTAGCAGTGGCTTCTGCCGTGATATTCTTCTTGCAGGCTACCATAATGGACATCTTCGAGAATATGTTGATGACCACAAAAATACAGTTGTTTCCATGCTTAGTAGAAGGAGGGCACAACATGTAATCCATGGGGATGGATTCGCAAGGTCGACTAAGGGTAGGAAATGGAGTATAGAGGCCTTGCTTCTTGATTGTCAGTTTGGAAATGGTGAAGGTAGTGCAGGATCTGATGTACTTCTAGACATCCTATCAAAGATTCGGCCAATAGTAATATTGTTGCAGTACTACCACCATTTTCGCAACCCCGAAATGCCCAGCGGCCCGACTGTAGTGCGATTCCCAAATCATATTGGCACGCTTGTTTGAAAGAACACAAAGGTGTGCCAGGTGGCATAACAGGGCACCCTGGAGGTGAAAATATGGAACTTGGTTACCATCCAAGAATTTCTAGTAGGTGATGCTGAATTTTGGGTCGCTTTTGTAGAGAAGTGGCCAATAAGAAGTCTCGTGCCCATAAGAGTTGAGCATGGTGGTTAACATCATGACCGATGGTCGGCTGAGGTAGTATTCAAAATTATTGATGTTTCCCTTCTTATACTTGATATTCAAATGGAACTGTTGCAGATATGTGGACCACTTTTGATGGCGATCATTCTGCAAATTCCCTTGCATCTGTATGAACTACAGGGGTCGGTGGTCTGTGTGGATGACTGTTTCCTTCCCCAAAATGTAATGCTTCCATTGTTGGCAGGCTTGAAAAATGGAATACATTTCTTTTTCATAAGTGGGATACTTCCATACTGTGTCTGAAAGTGTCTCACTGTGATATGCCACTGGCCCCTGTTGAGTAAGGACTGCCCCAATAGCATAGTCACAGACATATGTCTCAATCTCAAATGGTTGTTGCAAGTCTGGTAATGTGAGCACTGGTGCAGAGCAAAGGCGATGTTTTAACTATTCAAATGCCTTATGTTGAGATTCAGACCAAAAGAATTTTAATTTCACTCCTCCCTTAGTGACTTGACTCAAGGGGCAAGTGATATGAGAGAATCCCAACATGAACCTCGGTAGAAATTGGCAAGACCCAGAAAGTTGCGAAGCTCTGTGAGAGTGGTTGGGGCTGGCCAATCCCGAATGACTTGGATCTTGGCTAGATCCACATACACCCCTAGTTCATCAATAATGTATCCTAGATACTGAACTCGAGTCATGCCAAAAGTGCATTTCTCCAAATTGGCACACAACTTGTGTTGCTGGAGTATTTGGAGAACCTGTCGGATGTGGTGGAGGTGCTCTTCCCAACTATGGCTAAATATCATGATGTCATCCAAGTATACCACTACAAATGAGTTGGTGAATGGCCGCAAGATGTCATCGATCAACCTCATGAAGGTCGCAAGAGCATTCGTCAACCCGAAATTCATAACCAACCATTCGAAAAGGCCCTCCTTGGATTTGAAGGCTATCTTCCACACATTAGAGGGTTCGATTGGTACCTAGTGATATCTGGACTTTAAATCGATCTTGCTGAAATATTTTCCTCCCTTGAGTTGGTACAGAACGTCACCAATCCATGGGATCACGTACCTATTCTGGACAGTGATCTTTTTTTAGCACCTAATAGTCAATACAGAGTCTCCAATTTCCATCCTTCTTCTGTACCAACATGATTGGGCTCCCACAAGGCGATGAACTCGGTCGAATGTGACATTTATGCAACATCTCCTGGATCTGCCTCTTGATTTCGTCTTTTTCCAGAATGGAGTGCCAATAGATTAGTCCATTGGGCAACGACGCACTTGGGTTCGAATCGATGGAGTGCATGACCTAACAGTGCAGAGGCACCCTTGCGAGGGAGGTGAAGATGTCCTCGTACTCCTCCATAACCTTGTCCATCTGTTGTTGTCATGCAGAGGGGCCCTATTTGGAGGTCGTGGCTACCGTCTTCTTCTTTCCTTGAGGGCATATCATCAGGAAAACAAATTTCCTAGTTTTGGGAATGAGCTTACTGCATTGTTTTGCAGTAACCAAAGAGATGGTGGTAGGCGGTGCTACCTCCAGTATCCTGTACATCTTATTTCCCAAAGTAATAGTAACAACACGAGGCCTTGACTCATACATAACATGTCACTTCCACAAGTATGGTTGGCCTAATAATACATCACAAACATCAAGGGTGGAAACGCCACATAATACCTCATCTGTGAAGGGCTTGATGTTGTATGGAAGGTGACACTGCTGGCTCACATGAATATCTTGTCCTTGGTGAAGCCACCCGATGGTGTACGGTTGTGGGTGTGCTGTGGTTGGTAAGCCCAACTGCTTCACGACCTCTACCAAAATGAGGTTCTTTTGGCTCCCATTGTCAACAATGAACTATAGCAGGGAACCCTTTACCCTCATCTGGGAGTGGAATAACACTCCTCCTCCTTTGGATCTTCAGGTTCCTCCTTCTGTATCTTTGTGGTGGCAATGGTGGCATTAGGATCCACATCAATAATCTTCTTCCCTTTGTCATTCCCCTTGTCAGGGTCTGAATCAGAGTCAGAACATGTATCTGATTCCGAAGCCTTCAGCTTGGTCACCAATGACTCCTTGGCCCGATGCTCACTTGTGTTGTGAGTGGAGCTCTTATGGAACTCACACCACTTTCATATGTCCTTATTCAGTTTTGCGGTGTTGTTATTTGCTTGCAGACTTTGGCAGGTTTTCCTGGGCCACCCTGCCTTGGCTTTGTCCTTTGTTCTGCGGTTTGGGAGCACCTTTCCCTTGCTTTAGATTCGTAGATCCAAAGTCTCGATTCTTCTGTTTAAATTTCAGCTTGATCCTGATGACGTATCGGTATGCTGTGCCGAGCGAGGAGATGTTCAGGAACTCCATCTCATCCTGGATGTACCTGTGTAGGCAGTCGCAGTACTTGAGTACCAAATGTTTCTTGAAATCCTTGATACCCAAATTTGTGGGAAGGGTATGAAAAACATTGGTAAACTCTAGCACATCTTGGTCCCTTCCTTGCCGCAGTGTTGTCCACTTTATGTATTTATCCACACAACTCTCGACAGGGTAGTACCGCTCCTTGATGGCATCCCAGAACAAGTTCCAAGTGGGTGGAGATGAAAACAGTGAGGTCATACTTTCATCCTTCTGCTCACAATAGGTTTCCCACCAGTCCTTGATGTGGGGGGCGGCTTTGAGAAGGGAAAAAGTGATATTTTCTCAGCTGGAAAAATCATGAACATAAAAATATCCTTCTAGTAGATTTAACCATTTATCTACGACGTCTGCATCTATTTCGCCCTCAAATATTGGAATGTTAAAGTTTACTTGTACCTTAAAATGAGTGACACCCCCAGAGTGGTTGTTGGATGTGGATGCACTGTCCGTGGGCAATTGTTGAAGGAATTGGGAAAAGTCACCCATCATTGTGTTCCTTAGTTTCTCAAGGGCCTCCTCGAGCAATATTTTGATAGGATCTCCTACCCCCTCATCTTTCTTTTCTTCCCCCATGGGCGACTGTTAGGGTTTGTGAGGCTAATCTTACAAAGGTTCAACTAGATCGAGGCCTAACTGCTTATATCCCGACCTCGTTGGGGACATGCAAAGAAAAACAGAGAAAGAGCAGACCGCTCTGATACCACTGATCCATATCTAAACAGGAATGCAAAAAATTACATATATAGCCATAAATACAAAGATGTATTAGAAATAACACTTCATTTTATTAATATCAAATATTGAAATATGCTTACAAATAGAATGGAAATAAGACTAGCTTGGGCGATGGTAGCTTATCTCAGAGAAGAGATGTGGTGGCTACATGCCTTCGAAATGTGTTATGATGAGTCTCAAAGGACTATTTATTATTGAGAAGCAATGGAAAATCCTAAACATCCAAAAACCTAATTCTAGGAGATGAAGCTCCAAACTATGGGCCCTGTTTGGGTAAATTGGTACATCAAGTTCTCAGGGTCGTAACTTTGGCATACGATCTCCATTTGACGTGCACAATACCTCGTTAGAAATATCTATCCAAGGAATACAACTTTTAACTGATCCTTATTAGTCAATGACCCATGTTGGACCAAGTTTTCCCCAAAAAATGTCGTTTAGGGCCTCAAAACAGTTCTGGAAGTTTAGGACCCGAAAAACTACCAAAAATAATAAATTGTGCTACAAATAAGGAAATTGAAATAATAAAAGAAATTCCCCGATCGGGGTGGAGGTGTACGGGCAGGAGGAATCGGAGAAGGGCCATCCAGACCAGAATGCGCCATCAATGCGGGAAATCATCATGTGGAGGGATGTGACGTCAAGCAAGGAAGACCACATCTCAAGACAAAGGGCAGGCAGCATGATGAGAAACAATGGAGAAGGAACCGGCGGTGAATACATGATACAACAGAGGCTAGGTGGCGAATGTCATTTAAGAAGGAAAGCAGAACAATTGACAAACATTTTGAGACCAGAGAAGGTGGCGAGGAGCAGGGTAAGGTGGCAGGTAGACGAGAGACCCAATGCTCATTACCAGACGAGCAACATGGCGGAAGGAGGAAGGAGAGAAAAACATGTGCAGGACAGAGGAAGAAGGAATAACAGGGGAGAACCGAAACAGATGTAGGTGGAAGACGACAGCACCAAAGAAGAAGAACCAGAGATTGGGAAAGGGAAAGGCCAGATAAGGGGCACATTCGAAACTGGGCAGAGTAGCATAGGCAGAACGGTGAAGCGAGGGACCCGGAGGAGAAGCCGAGGGCGTGGTCGACCGCGATAGGTACCCCAAGGCGAACCAGAGACTTGGGCTGGTAATCAACGGAAGAGAGGCAGACACTCCATGGAACAAGTAGCAAAGGATGCGGAGCAGGTGTATATCCAAGGGATTGATAGTGATATCAGGAGGATGATCGACGCAATGGAGTTCAGTGTCCTGGAGGAACCTTCAGACCCTAAAATGGAAGAATGGATCACATTGCTTCTAGACCCGGGAAATACGCGTGGATGCCTGACCCTATACAAACGGGCCCTTCACTTGTACTGGGTAATGAAACACCTGCTAGCCAGAGCTATGGAGCAGGTAGCTATCGAGATGGCTGAGATCGCCCACGGAATGCCAGCTATGGCAAAGGAAATGAACACCCTGCAACAAATGATGCGGAACCAGAACAATAAAAACGAAGAAGTCCGGGCCTTATTGAAGGATTTGGCTATGGCGAAGCGGGAGGAAGGAGGCAAACAATAAATCTGGGTAGATTAGAATGTCTAAGCTGCTTCTTTTTTTATTTTTGTGATAGAATTTAGAAAACCATTTTGAAAAGCAGTTTTATTATGGGATGTAGTCATGTTATAGGAAACCAGTATGTAGTTTAGAACTCGTTAATGGCTGTTGGTAAGCTATGTGAAACTGATAGTAAGACATGTTCGAACTATGATACTATGGTACTATGAGTGCCCAACAGACCTGGTTTCCCTTCGATGCAGGTTGAGGGCATAGTTTTTGTACAATTTTAATATGATTGTAAATAATAGAAGTGGAAACACCATAGCTTACAAAAAAAAAAGAAATACTGAAAGAAACAATGGTGGGGGTCCAAGTGGAATAGGTGGGTGGCCACCAATATCCACCTGGATCATTCCTCCCCCCTTAGGAAGTAATGGTCCCCATTACGTTGAGTTCCTCCATGAGATGAGGAAAATTCTGCTGAACTTGGTCCCTAATGAGCCACTTGCCCTGGTGAAGGAGTTGGCATGCTTTGACAACTCGATATAGTTGGATCCTTTGCTATCAGGTGTTATTAATATACGTGTCCATGATCTGATTAGTTGTGGATTATTCCATGAAATTTGGATTTAACTCTATAGGTGTGAGCTTTTTTACAATGTCTGATGTGTCTAACAATGGTGGGAAGTATGGTCGAAGGCGGTCTGCATTGAACACTGGGTGCATGCCAAGGAATGGGGGAATGTTTAGCTCAAATGCATTGTCTCCCATAGCTTTGGTAATGGTGTAAGGACCATATTAGAGTGGTTTGAGTTTCTGATAGGTTCTGGTAAGGCGTTCCTTCTGCAAATGCAACCAGACTTTGTCGCCCACCTGAAACTTGTGTGGCACCCGATGTTAATCATGTCACTGCTTGTACTTGGCATTTGATTTCACCAGAATGTCATGGACCTGCTGGTGGATATGTTGGATGTGCTCAATGGAGTTGTTTGCCTTATCGGCTTTGGACTGGACATGAGCTGAATTTGCTTGAATAGCTGCAAATAGTATGGACACTTCAATGGGACATAGTGGTTGGAATCCCAACCCACCTGAAAAGGGCTATGGCTAGTCGAGCTATGGAGAGCCCAGTTATAACTGTGCTGAACATAGGGGAGTATCTCATCCCATGTGCGTGGATGCTTTGCGTTGTACATGGCAGAATGTGTATGATCATCTTGTTGACGAACTTTGTCTGGCCATCAGTCTGGGGATGGAAAGATGTGGATTAAGTGAGCTTGGTGTCAAACATCGACTAAAGACTGGACCAAAATGTACTAAGGAACCTGCTGTCCCAATCTGAGATGATAGAATGTGGGATCCCAAAGTGTACCCACACTCATTCAAAGGAGCATTTAGCAGTGGCTTCTGCTGTGGTATTATTCTTGCAGGCCACTATAATGGCCATCTTCGACAATCTGTCAACGACCACAAAAGCACAGTCGTTTCCATGCTTAGTAGAAGGAAGGCTTGACATGTAATCCATGGAGACAAATTCCCAAGGTCGACTTGGGGTAGGCAACGGAGAATAGAGGCCTTGCTGCTTGATGGTCGGTTTTGCAATGGTGCAGGCAGTGCAGGATTTGATGTACTTCCCGACATCCTGTCGAAGATTCGACCACTAGAAATACTGTTGCAGTACTGCCACTATTTTCTCGACCCTGAAATGCCCAACGACCTGACTATAGTGCGCTTGACAAATCATCTTGACATGCTCGCTTTATGGAACATGTTATCATTCTGTGATTTTGAATATTGGAAATACAAAGTCACAAAAGATACATCAAACCACTTAGGAGTCTAGGATCTAGCCCTCCTAGACTCATAGAGGGCTCTCTTTGTATATTTAATATTTAACTTTATTTCCAATGTTTTAATGTGTTAGGCTAGATATAATAGTAAAGAGATTTATTATTTGACTGCTTGGTTGTTTTTTTGTTTGGTTAGGGTATGGCATATTTAAATTCTTTCCATTGGGCTATGGAGTCAAAATCTGGGTGGTAGTATCAATTTTTCCAGAGCACTTGCAAGAGAAGCTAACTATGTTTACTGGATCTAAAAGCAGAATGGAAAATGAGATGATGGAATGGTGAAATTAGTAATGATTAAAAAGAAATTAAATATTTTTTAATCAAACATCAGAGGAAAACATTTAGATTGTAAACATAGATAGAAATAAGGTGCTCCAACAACATATCTTAATCTATAATTTCTGCTTTACAATAAGATCTAAGGATGCATAATGAATAAAATAGAAATACATTCAACACAGAAAGGAAAACATCACCAGGTTAAACATAGTTCAAGTATCTTGCAAACGGTCCTTTTTATTGATGCTCCAGCTCAAAATTATAGTGCTCCAAAAAGAAATATTGTTCAAAATAACTAGGGTCCAACCCCTAATACTTCCAATGCATGAAGTATTTAACAAAAACCTACAATGATTGCCTTATACACTTGGCAATTTGTTATTAATTACAATAATAGAAAATCTGAGCAGTGTAACCATGAAGTGGCCACGATAAGATAACTGGGACATTTGGTCCCCTTTTTTAGGGATGTTGTTGCTTGAGAAATTAATTTAGCTGTAGTGACTCTGTTGACATGGCTAGTGCTGACCAGATCTGCGTTGTCCCTTGAATCATCCTTGTCTTGTTCCTCTTGGTAATCACAGAGGTCACTCCATGCTTCTTCATCTAGAATCTTGATCATGATTAACCTACAATATACTTCATCAACTTCAATGTACCTTACAAAAGTAGGTTTGACTGTGAAAACATGCTTCAGTTCATGCTCGATGTAGATTGGATTGTTGATAGCCTCCAACAATGCTTTTCTTGTTATGCTACCTTTGATATTGGAGAGATTTGAAGAATCCTTGGCTATGCCTTGGAGCCTTTTGACATAGTCTTCTCTGGCCATGAGTTTTTCATTGATGACAAATAGAGAAGGGAGACCTTTCTATGTTAAAGGCTCAATTATGTTGAAAAACCTGTTCACTGTTAGCTCCAAATTCTAACATTTTTCTTCTAGCTATACATTTAGGTTCTTCTTAGTCAGCACCGTTTTCACCTAAAGTATAGTTTTTTCCTGTCTGCTACTCTTAGCTCTTCTAGCTCACACCTGTTCCTTGAGTTAAGAAATTTAATAATTCTATTGGCTGTTGCTGGCATGTCTCCCAACTCTAGATTAGTGCCTGAAATAGCTTCTTTGGCCTTTTCAACTAACTCCTTTAGTTCAAATATAATTTGGATATTGGGTCAAATTTCATTCATACCATTGATAATGTTATTCCATATGATATCCTTCACTCTTCCTAGAGTGTTACCAATGGATGATTTCTTTTCAGATTTTTGTAACTTTTCGATCAAGGTCTTTGCCCTCTGCATTTCCACCGAGTGTGCACTTTCAACTCTTTTGATTTGATCATGCAACACATTTACTTGGGTTTCTAGTCTCTTGATCTCCACAGTCTAAAGATTCATGCTTTCCATGGATCTGGCTAGCTGTTATGTATTGCTTCCCGTCTCTGTATTAGTAGGCTGGGGTGGCTATAGGAAGAGCTGTGCGAGGAAGGGCTTCCATTGTAGTGTTGGTCAACTGTGCTACCTTTTCCTTCTCTTGTACCATTTTCTCCATCTCTGCTTCCATTGTTTTTAATTTGGAGAGACTACTCCATTATTAACATCATCATCTAAGCCTTTTGACTCTTTGTTTCCTCTATGTCTTTGGTCAAGGGATCATGTGTTGTAGGCATTTTGAGCTGCTTCTTCAAAGCTGCTATATCCATCTCCTTTTTCTTAATTATCTCTTCTGTTTCTTTTACATCTAAGGGATCATACCCAATTCTTACTACTAAGTCTTCCAAGGACTTAATTATGTTGTCCTTTGATTGAGATGAAACCTTTTCCATCTTTAGCTGAGATTTCACATTTGATAGGGCCACCTGCATTTTAAACAAACTCATGGAAGTACTGGTTAAGGTAGAGGAGATCATTTCACCTATCTGTTTGTGCATTTATAGATGATCAATAGGATGAACACTCTTGGCATCAAACTCAAAAGTGGTATGTTTGTAATCAGTTGGAGTTTTAGGCTCTACTGTTTGTGCTTCCAAGAATGGTATGTGCATTTTGCCCTTTTCTGAATCAAAGGCTGAGAGAAGTCTGCGTTGAGAAGTTGCACTCTGTTTCCAAAATTGAGCATAAGTTCTCTTTTTCAACATCTCATTCCTGATATTTATCTCTCTGAAGGTATCAAATATGGTCTCCTTCTTTTCTCCAGTTACATTTGTAGATGTGGAAACTTGAAGAGACTGTTGCCTTTCTGAAATTGGAGTAGCAGGAAAAGATTGACCTCTATTTGGGGATGAATCTGAAATATCACTGAGATTGATGACTATATTCTACGGTGATTCCTTGTCTATGTCCATGTGCATCCTAGCCCTTTTCCTAAATTTCAATTGAATTCCTTCATAGAAGTATCAGTCCCTGATGACTAATCTTCTCTTGGCCTTTTCCCTATTGTTCCATTTTCTTGTTCTTTTCCCTTGTATGATATGTATTTTGTTGTATCCCTTTCCTGTTGTCTTGGGTTTTGTACACTTGAAGAAGAGATTACTTGTTTCTCATCCTCTTGCAGTGTGTCAAGCATCCACTCAATCTGATTCATATATTTTTCTATTTCAGGCCTTTGAGTGTAAATGTAGGGTGTTGATTTGTTTTCCACCCTTTTCTTGGAGATGATGCCCCATGGGTCATAGGACCATGTAAAACTGTGAGTGAATTTCATTTCTTTCAATCTCTTGTCTACCTCCTCACTTGCTGCTCTGCTGTTGCGAATGAAAGGACCAATATGTGATATGATCCTAAATTGTGACTTTTTCTTAGCTGCTACAAAATGCACTTCATTTGCATTGATCATTTGCCTGATATATTCAAGTGCAAAGATCCTTACAGGGAGGAACTTTGGCAACTTGTAAGGGGCCAAATCACATCCATATACTCTTAACTCTGTATAATTTCGGTACAAGTACAATTCTCCTGTTCTTGCTTGGTCTATCAAATGCATGACACTCTTAATTTCTTCATTGATTCTGGGTTCTGCAGTCCCACTGAGGAAGCTCATAGCTAGGTGAACAAACATTTCTAGAAATGTTTTGTAGCTAAAGTTCTTTTGATCTTTCATCACTAAGGTTGTCTAGAAAATAACAGATTTGGTTTCACCTTCTTCATTTAACTTGCTCATTGTAAACTAAAATCTGTCTGCCTGAAAATAAACAAACATATATACTAGGACTGAGGAGTACTAAAACACTTCCTTTGTGAAGTAATTTACAAATTGATCATGGATGGTATCTGCTAGGAGATGACTGAAATTGAAAAGGATAGAGGGTTTGGATTATGTTGATAAGATGGACGGAAAACCTATAATAGCTTCATCAAGCCACAGTTCTGAATAATAGCCTAGAAAATATGAAAGCATAGTGACTATGTGTCTGTTTCTATTAGGGAAAGCAGAGGAGGAATAAGGAGGATTCTTGCTTGGCAGAGGGATTTTCTCAGTCATGAAGAGTTCTAAGGTTTTAGCTCTCTTGGTAAAGTCTAGCCTTTGATACATTTCACTGAGAATCTCATGGGAAAAGGGAGAGGTTCCTTCAATGGTAGGAGCCTCCATCATTTTCATAATAGACTTGGCATCAATGGTAAACAATATGTGTCGAGTTGGGGCTATCACTGCCCTTTGCTATGGGTTATAGCATGAGTGGCATTTTCTGATTAGTTCTGGGCAACTATGGGTTTTGGGAAAGATATAGAAAGGTAAATTGGTGTCCCAGAGCCCTATGTCATCCACTTCATCAACAAATTTATCCTCCCACCAGTAGTATATGTCAAATAGATCAAAATCTGAGAGTGTCTCATGTCTTTTGAAGTCTCTGTCTGCCAATGGAATGCGATCCAAGTCCATTGGTGAGTGCACCATTAGATTGAATAACTCCTGTTCTTTCCTCTTTGGTGGCATGGTTGTCTTCTACAAATTTTGAAAACTGAACTGTGTTGAATTTGCAGTCGGATTGCAACAGAAAAGGATAAGAAGAAGTGGGAATTTAGAGAGGGAGAAAGAAAATGAATGAATAGGAAGCGATATTCAAGAAGGGGAATGTTTGATCACCGCAGAAAAATGGATCCTTCTGCTACTGTGTTGTTGTGTCAGTGTGCTCACTGCTTTCTCTGTGTATTCCTGGATGAATTTTGAATTGCGCCTCTAAGTAGAGAGAGCTCGTTAAAATTTGTAAATGAGTGAGGAATGGTGTATTTGTAGTTTTGGGGTGTTCCTGTTGGATTGGCCTGAAGTAGCGCGGGTCTATTGGCTAATGGTCCAACCAATTGAATGCGCAATGACATATCGCAAGGATGGAGGTGATAGGCAGATGGGATAGTGTGGTGTCGTGTGGTGGCAGGCTTGGCGAACAGACACAATGAGGAAGGTGGTTTAGTTGAATGGGAAACCACTTTTCAGGGACCCTTGGAGTGATAAGCGGAATGAGCGGGGGGGGGGGGGGGGTGAGAAATCCCGACAACATGACATGTAAGTGGTTTGAAACCATTGATTTCAGACCCCCCCGGCATTAAACTTCAAGAGGGGGAGGGGGGGGGGGCAGAAAGTGATATGGGTCGTCAGATTGTATGGTGTGTGCGAATATTAGATGAGAGGTGAGTTTATGTGACTGATACGTGGGTGGTGGTGTAGGAGAATTAATAGGGGGGCAGAGTATGGGGATATAGAATAAATTTTAGGAATAAGGATATAAGACTCCTTTCCACCTTTAATTTCTTTCCTGAGATTAGGAAAAAAACATTTAACTATAAAACTTTAAAAGAACCTTTCAAGTCCTTTCAACTTTGAAATTCTTCTCAACCTACCTACCCTTATTTTTCTAATCTAACATTTTTCTTTTTCTATTGCAGGGTGCATTTGGGCTTGCAAACCCCTTCTTCACTTTTTGTTTTTAACCTACTCTATCACTTATCTCTCCCATAGGTCTAGATTGAACAGTTGAACCAATTTCATTTCTACCTAGCTACTGATTTGCCAAGCTTAAAATGTTTAGCAGATCTTTATTTTCTACCTTATCAATAGAAATTTAAATTTGTTCAATTATGCTTAGACTGTATGCATTGAACAACATTTGGGTTTTTTTTTTTTTTTCTTCTCTCTTTTTTATTTTATTTTATACCCTCTCTTCGTTTCTCTTTTTTTTGTTTTGTTTTGTTTTTGTGAAATCAATTGAAGATTGGAATCTATGAACAATTTGAAATATGCAAACTGTGAAATACTCAATCACCTTGAGATCCTATAAATTAAATGACCCTAACACAACACGAAGATGTCCCACGTGGCATAACAAGGCATCATGGAGGTGAAAATTTGGAACTTGCTGACCCTCCAAGAGCATTTGGTATGTGTGGCCGAATTCTGGGTCACTTTTGTAGAGAAGTGGCCAATCAGAAGTCTCGTGCCCACAAGAGTTGAGCACGGTGGTGAACGCCATGATCGGTGGTCTGCTGAGGCAGTTTGCAACATTATTGGTGCTACCCTTCTTATACTTCATAATCAAATGGAACTGTTGTAGGTATGTGGACCACTTTTGATGGAGATCATTTTTCAACTTCCCTTGCATTTGTATGAACTGCACTGGTTGGTGGTCTGTGTGGATGACCATTTCCTTCCCCAAAATGTAATGCTTCCATTGTCGGCAGGCCTGCACAATGAAATACATTTCTTTGTTATAAGTGGGATACTTCTAGATTGTGTCTGAAAGTGTCTCATTATGATATGCCACTGGATGCCCCTGTTGAGTAAGAACTGCCCCAATAACATAGTCAGAGGCATCTATCTCGATCTCAAATGGTTGTTGCAAGTCTGGTAATGTGAGCACTGGTGCAGAGCAGAGGCGATGTTTCAACTCTTTGAATGCCTTTTGTTGAGATTTAGAACAAAATAACTTTTCTTTCGCTCCTCCCTTGGTGACTTGGCTCAAGGGCCAAGTGATACAAGAGAATCCCAACATGAACCTGTGGCAGAAATTAGCAAGACCCAGAAAACTGCGGAACTCTATGAGAGTGGTTGGGGCTGGAATTTCCCAAATGACTTGGATCTTGGCTAGATCCACATGCACCCCCTATTAATCAATAATGTATCCTAGATACTAAACCTGGGTCATACAAAAAGTGCATTTCTCTAAATTGGCACACAATTTGTGTTGCCGCAGTGTTTGGAGAACCTGTCAGATGTGGTGGAGGCGCTCTTCAAAACTATGGTTGAAGATCATGATGTCATCCAAGTATACCATTACAAATGAGTTGGTTAATGGTCGCAAGAAGTCATCGATCAACCTCATGAAGGTTGCAGGAGAATTTGTCGACCCTAAAGGCATAACCAACCATTCGAAAAGGCCCTCCTTGGATTTGAAGGTAGTATTTCACACATCAAAGGGTTTGATTGGTACCTAGTGATATCCAAACTTCAAGTCAATCTTGCTGAAATATTTTTCCCCCTTGAGTTGGTCTAAAAGGTCATTAATCTGTGGGATCGAGTACCTATTCTAGACAGTGATCTCGTTTAGCACCTGATAGTCTATACAGAGTCTCCATGTCCCATCCTTCTTCTGTACCAACATGATCAGGCTCCCATAGGGCGATGAACTCGGCCATATGTGACATTTCTGTAGCAATTCCTGAATATTCCTCTTGATTTCATTGTTTTCCAAAACGAAGCGCTGATAGATTGGTCCATTGAGAAACAACACACCTGGGGTTAGATCAATGGAGTGCTTGACCTGATAGTGCAGAGGCACCCTGCGAGGGAGTGAAGATGTCCTCATACTCCTCCATGACCTTCTCAATCTGTTGTTGTCATGTAGAGGGGCCTTGTTTGGAGGTCATGGCCACCATCTTCTTCTTTCCTTGAGGGCGTATCATCAGGAAAATAAATTTCACAGTTTTGGAAATGAGATTACTGCATTGTTTTGCATTAACTAAAGAGTTGGTGGTAGGCAGTGCTACCTTCGATATCCTGTACAACTTATTTCCCAAAGTAACAATAACAGCATGAGGCCTTGACTCATACATAACATGTCTCCTCCACAAGTATGGTTGGCCTAATAATATATCACAAACATAAAGGGGAGCAACGTCACATAATACCTCATCCATGAAGGGTTTGATGCGATATGGAAGGCAACACTCCTGGCTCACGCGAAGATCTCGTCCTTGTTGAAGCCACCCGATGGTGTACAGTTGTGGGTGTGTTGTGGTCAGTAAGCCCAACCACTTCATGACCTTTGTCGAAATGAGGTTCTTTTGGCTTCTGCTATCGACAATTAACTATAGAGAGGAACCCTTTACCCACATCTGGGAGTGGAAGAGGTGCTCCTCCTCCTTTGGATCTTCGGGTTCCTCCTTCTAGATCTTTGTGGTGGAAACGATGGCATTGGGCTCCACATTGATAATTTGCTTCCCTTTGTGATTCCACTTATTAGGTTCTGACTTAGAGTTGGAACATGCATATGATTTTGAAGCCTTCAGCTTCAACATCAGTGACTGCTTGGCCTGACACTCACTTGTGTTGTGAGTGGAGCTCTTATGGAACTCACACCACTTTCTTGTGTCCTTCTTCGGAATC
The DNA here is from genome assembly GCA_000404065.3 of Pinus taeda. NCBI lineage: Eukaryota > Viridiplantae > Streptophyta > Pinopsida > Pinales > Pinaceae > Pinus > Pinus taeda. Next base: position 213,248 of record APFE030658179.1, read on the forward strand.
ACAATGTTGTTCTTTTCCTGTAGCTTTGGAGGGTTGTCGCGGGTTTCCCCACCTTGGCTTTGTCCTTTGTTCTGTGGTTTCGAGGCACCTTTCCCTTGCTTCAGATTCACAAATCCAAAGTCTCGCTTCTTCTATTTAAACTTCTGCTCAATCTTGACGGCATATCGGTATGCTGTGCTGAGCAAGGAGATGTATAGGAACTCCATCTCGTCCTAGATGTACTTGTGTAGGTAGCCACCGTCCTTGAGTACAATTTTTTTTTTTTCAGAATCCTTGATACCCAACTTTGTGCGAAGGGTATGAAAAACATTGGTAAACACTGGCACATCTTTGTCCCTTCCTTGCCGCAGCATTGTCCACTTTATGTATTTATCCTCAAAGCTCCTGACAGGGTAGTAATGCTCCTTGATGGAATACCGAAACGTGTTCCAAGTGGGTGTGCCTAAAAAAAATGAGGTCGTACTTTCATCCTTTTGATCACAGTAGGTTTCCCACCAGTCCTTGAAATGGGGGGCGACTTTAAGAAGAGAAAAATTAATCTTTTCTCGGCTGGAAAAATCATGAACAAAAAAATATCCTTCTAGCATATTTAACCATTTATCTATAGCATTTGCATCTATTTGGCCCTCAAATATTGGAATGTCAAAGTTTACTTATACCTTAAAAGGAGTGGAGCCCCCAAGAGTGGCCGCTAGATGTGGATGCACCGCCAGTGGGCAACCGTTGAGGGATCTGGGCAAAGTTTTCCATCATCGTGTACCTTTGTTTCTCGAGGACCTCCTCAAGCAATATTTTGATAGGATCTCCTACCCCCTCATCTTTCTTTTCTTCTCCCATGGGTGGCCGTCGGGGTTTGCAAGGCTGATCTAGCAAAGGTTCAACCAGATCAAGCCCTAACTCCTTATATCCCGACTTCGTTGGGGACATGTAAAGAAACACAGAGAAAGAGTATATCGCTCTGATACCATTGATACAGATTTAAAAAAGAACGCAAAAAATTATATATATAACCATAAATACAAATATGCAGTAGAAATAACAATTCATTTCATTATCAAATACTGAAATATGATTACAAACAGAATGGAATTAATACTAGCTAGGGCGATGGTAGCTTATCTCTGAGAAGAGATGGGGCAGAAACATGCCTCTGAACTATGTTACAATGAGGCTCAAAGGCCTATTTGTTATTGAGAAACAATGGAAAACCTTAAATAACGAAAAACCTAACCGTAGGTGATGAAGCGCCAAACTATGGGCCTCGTTTGGGTAGATTGGTACACTAACTTCTCAACGTCGTAACTTTGGCATACGATCTCTGTTTGACACACACAATACCTCGTTAGAAATATATATATGAGGACTAGAAATTTTGAATGAAGAAAATCAGTCAATGACCAATGTTTGTTGTAGTTTTACCAAAGAAACGTCGTTTAGGGCCTCAAAATGGCTCCAGAAGTTGAGGACCTGAAAAATTGCCAAAAATAGTAAATTGTGCTACAAATAAGGAAACTGAAAAATTGAAAGTAAAAATGGTGGGGGTCCAAGTGGAATAGGTGGGTGGCCACCAATATCCACCTAGATCATTCCTCCCCCCTTAGGAAGCAATGGTCCCCGTTGTGTTGAGTTCCTCCAAGAGATGAGGAAACTTCTGCTGAACTTGGTCCCTGGTGAGCCACTTGCCTTGGTGAAGGAGTTGGCCTGCTTTGAAAACTCCATATAGTTGGATCCTTTGCTATCGGGTGTTCTTGATCTACGTTTCCATTATTTGATCTGTTGTGGCTTGTTCTATGCAATTTGGATTTAACTCTGTAGGTGTGAGCTGGATGTAATGTTTGATGTGTCTAGCAATGGTGGGAAGTATGGTCGAAGGCGGTCTACATTGAACATTGGGTGCAAGCAAAGGAATGGGGGAATGTTGGGCTCAAATGCATTATCTCCCACAACCTTGGTAATGGTGTAAGGACCATATTGAAGTGGTCTGAGTTTCCGATAGGCTCTGGTAAGGTGATCCTTCTGCGAATGCAACTAGACTTTGTCGCCCATGTTGATCATGTCGCTGCTTGTACTTGACATTTGATTTCTCTAGAATGTCGTGGACCTGTTGGTGGATATGTTGGATGCGCTCAATGAAGTTGTTTGCCTTATCGGCTTCAGACTGGACATGAGCCGAATCTGCCTGTGTAGCTGCAAATGGTATGGCTACATCAATGGGACATAATGGCTGGAATCCCAAGCTCACCTAAAAAGGGATGTGGCTAGTCGAGCTGTGGAGAGCTCGGTTATAGCTTTGCTAGACATAGGAGAGGCTCTCATCCCATGTGTGTGGATGTCTCGAGTTGTACATGCGCAAATTGTGTACGATCATCCTGTTGATGACCTCTATCTGGCCATCAGTTTGGGGATGGAATGATGTGGACTTAGTGAGCTTGGTGTCCAGCATCGACCAATTATTGGACAAAAATGTAGTTAGGAACATGTTGTCCTGATTTGAAATGATAGACCATAGGATCCCAAAGTGTACCCACACTCGTTCAAAAAAGAGTTTAGAAGTGGCTTTTGTTGTGATATTCTTCTTGCAGGCCACCATAATGATTGTCTTTGAGAATCTCTCGACGACCACAAAAGCACAATCATTTCCATGCTTAGTAGAAGGAAGGCCCAACATGTAATGCATGGAGATAGATTCCCAAGGTCGATTAGGTAGGCAGTAGAGTATAGAGGCCTTTCTTCTTGATGGTCGGTTTTGCAAAGGCACAGACAATGCAGGATTTGATGTCTTTTCCGACATCCTGTCGAAGATTCGGCCAATAGAAATACTGATTTAGTATTGCCACCATTTTCTTGGCCCCGAAATGCCCAACAACTCGACTGTAGTGTGCTTCCCAAATCATCTTGGCACACTCACTTGAAGGAACACAAATGTGTCCTAGGTGGCATAACAAGGCATCCTAGAGGTGAAAATCTGGAACTTGCTGACTCTCCAAGAGTGTTTGGTATGTGTGGCCAAATTCTGGGTCACTTTTATAGAGAAGTGGCCAATCATAAGTCTCGTGCCCACAAGAGTTGAGCACGACGGTTAACGCCATGGTTGGTGGTCGGCTAAGGTAGTCTGAAACATTATTGGTGTTGCCCTTCTTATACTTGATAATCAAATGGAACTGTTGCAGCTATGTGGACCACTTTTGATGGCGATCATTTTGCTACTTCCCTTGCATCCGTATGAACTACAGGGGTCAGTGATTTGTGTGGATGACTGTTTCCTTCCCCAAAATGTAATGCTTCCATTGTTGACAGGCCTGCATAATGGAATACATTGCTTTGTCATAAGTGGGATACTTCCGGAATGTGTCTAAAAGTGTCTCACTATGATATGCCACTGGATGCTCCTGTTGAGTAAGGACTACCCCAATATCATATTCAGAGGCATCTGTCTTGATCTCAAATGGTTGTTGCAAGTCTTGTAATGTGACTACTAGTGCATAGAAGAGGCAATGTTTCAACTCTTCGAATGCCTTCTGTTGAGATTCTGACCGAAATAATTTTGCTTTCGCTCCTCCCTTAGTGACTTGACTCAAGCGCCAAGTGATATGAGAGAATCCCAACACGAACCTATGGTAGAAATTGGCAAGACCGAGAAAGTTGCGGAGATCTGTCAGAGTGGTTGGGGTTGGTTGATCCCGAAAGACTTAGATATTGGATGGATCCACATGCACCCGTGTTCATCAATAATGTATCCCAGATACTGAACCTGGGTCATGCCAAAAGTGCATTTCTCCAAATTGGCACATGGCTTGTATTGCCGCAGTGTTTGGAGAACCTGTCGGATGTGGTGGAGGTGCTCTTCCCAACTATGGCTGAAGATCATGATGTCATCCAAGTATACCACTACAAATGAGTTGGTGAATGGTCACAAGATGTCATCCTTCAGCCTCATGAAGGTTGCAGGAGCATTCGAAAACCCGAAAGGGATAACCAACCATTCAAAAAGACCCTCCTTGGATTTGAAGGCAGTCTTCCACATATCGCAGGGTTCGATTGGTACATGGTGATATCCGAAATTCAAGTTGATTTTTCTAAAATATTTTCCCCCCTTGAGTTGGTCCAAAAGGTCATCAATTTATGGTATTGGGTACCTATTCTAGACAGTTCTCTTGTTTAGCACTCGATAGTCAATACAAAGTCTCCAAGTCCCATCCTTCTTCTGTACCAACATGATCGGGCACCCATAGGGTGATGAACTAGATCAGATGTGACATTTCTGTAGCAAGTCCTGAATCTGCCTCTTAATTTCATCATTTTCTAGAACGGAGCGATGATAGATTGGTCCATTGGGCAACGATGCACCTAGGGTCAGATTGATGGAGTGCTTGACCTGACAACGCAGAGGCACCCCTACGGGGGAGGTGAAGATGTCCTTGTACTCCTCCATGACCTTGTCCATCTATTTTTGTCATGCAGAGGAGCCCTGTTTGGAGGTTGTGACCACCATCTTCTTCTTTCCTTGAGGGCGTATCATTAAGAAAACAAATTTCCCAGTTTTGGAAATGAGCGTACTGCATTGTTTTGCGGTAACCAAAGAGATGGCGGTAGGCGGTGCTACCTCTAGTATCCTGTACAACTTATTTCCCAAAGTAACAATGACAAAACGAGCCCTTGACTCATACATAACATGTCACTTCCACAAGTATGGTTGGCCTAATAATACATCACAAACATTAGGGGAGCAATGTCACATTATACCTCATCTGTGAAAGGCTTGATGCTGTATGGAAGGCAACGCTGCTGGCTCACACGAAGATCCCATCCTTGGTGAAGCCACCCAATGGTGTACGGTTGTGGGTGTACTGTGGTCGGTAAGCTCAGCCACTTCACAACCTTTGTCGAAATGAGGTTCTTTTGGCTCTTTCTGTCAACAATTAACTATAGCGGGGAACCCTTTACCCACATCTGGGAGTGGAAGAGGTGCTCCTCCTCCTCTGGATATTAGGGTTCCTCCTTCTATATCTTTATGGTGGAAACGATGGTGTTTGGCTCTGCATCGATAATTTGCTTCCCTTTGTCATTCCCCTTGTAGGGTTCTGACTCATAATTGGAACATGCATCTGATTTCAAAGCCTTCAGCTCAACCACTAGTGACTGCTTGGCCTGATGCTCACTTGTGTTGTGAGTGGAGCTCTTATGGAACTCACTCCACTTTCCCGTGTCCTTCTTCAGCATCGCAGTGTTTTTTTTTGCTTGCGGCTTTGGCGGGTTGTCCTGGTCCACCCCACCTTGGATTTGTCCTTTGTTTTGCGGTTTGGGGGCACCTTTCCCTTACTTCAGATTCATAGATCCAAAGTCTCACTTCTTCTGTTTAAACTTCTAATCGACCTTGACAGCTTATTAGTATGCCTTGCCAAGTGAGGAGATGTCCAAGAAGTCCATCTCATCCTAAATGTACTTGTGTAGGCAGCCACAGTACTTGACTACCAAATGTTTCTCAGATTCCTTGATACCCAACTTCATGCGAAGGGTATGAAAAACATTGGTAAACTTTGACACATCTTGGTCCCTTCGCTGCCGCAGCATTGTCCACTTTATGTATTTATCCTCGTAACTCTCGATAGGGTAGCACTATTCCTTAATGGTATCCCAGTATGAGTTCCAATTGGGTGTGGCTAAAAGCAGTGAGGTCGTACATTCATCATTTTGCTCACAGTAGGTTTCCCACTAGTCCTTGATGTGGGGGGTGGTTTTGAGAAGAGAAAAAGTAATATTTTCTCAGTTGGAAAAATCATGAACATAAAATATCCTTCTATAAGATTTAACAATTTATTTACGCCGTCTGCATCTATTTGGCCCTCAAATATGGGAATGCCAAAGTTTACTTGTACCTTAAAAGGATTGGAGCCCCTAGAGTGGATGTTGGATGTGGATGCACCACCAATGGGCAAATGTTGAAGGATTTGGGCAAAGTTATCCATCATAACATTCCTTTGTTTCTCGAGGGCCTCCTTGAGCAATATTTTGATAGGATATCCTGCTCCCTCGCCTTTCTTTTCTTCCCCCATTGGTGGCTATTGGGGTTTACAAGGCTGACCTTACAAAGGTTCAAACATATCAAGCCCTAACTCCTTGTATCCCAACCTCGTTGGGGACATGCAAAGAAAAATAGAGAAAGAGCAGACTGCTCTCATACCACTAATCTGGATTTAAAAAGGAATGCAACAAATTACAGATATAACTATAAACAAAAAGATTCAGTAGAAATAACACTTCATTTCATTAATATCAAATACTAAAATATGATTACAAACGGAATGGAAATAAGACTAGCTTAGGTGATGGTTGCTTATCTATTAGAAATGATGTGGCATGTACATTCCTATGAATTGTGTTACAATGAGGCTCAAAGGCCTATTTATTATTGAGAAATAATGGAAAACCCTTAACATCCAAAAACCCATCCCTAGGAGATGAAGTGCCAAACTATGGGTCCCGTTTGGGTAAATTGGTACATCAACTTCCTGGGTTGTAACTTTGACGTGCAAAACCCATCCTAAAAAAACATCGTTTAGGGCCTCAAAATGGCTCTAGAATTTCAAGACTCGAAACACTGCCAAAAATGGGAAATTGTGTTACAAATAAGGAAACTGAAAAACTGAAAGACACAATGGTGGGGTTCCAAGTGGAATAGGCAGCTGGCCACAAATATCCACATGGATCATTCCTCCCCCCTTATGAAGCAATGGTCCCCATTGCGTTGATTTCTTCCATGAGATGAGGAAACTTCTGCTAAACTTGGTCCCTGGTGAGCCACTTTCCCTGGTGAAGGAGTTGGCCTGCTTTGACATATAGATATAGTTGGATCCTTTGCTATCGAGTGTTCTTGATCTGCGTGGGCATGATCCGATCAATTGTGGTTTGTTCCATGCAATCTAGATTTAACTCTGTAGGTGGGAGTTATTCTGCAATGTCTGATGTGTCTAGCAATGGTGGGAAGTATGGTCGAAGGTGGTCTACGTTGAGCATTGGGTGTTGGCCAAGGAATGGGGGAGTGTTGAGATCAAATGCATTGTCTCCCACAACCTTGGTAATGGTGTAAGGACCATATTGGAGTGGTATGAGTTTCTGATAGGCTCCGGTAAGGTGTTCCTTTTGCAAATGCAACCAGACCTTGTCGCCCACCTAAAACTTGTGTGGCACCCGACGTTGATCATGTCACTGCTTGTACTTGGAATTTGATTTCTCCAGAATGTCATGGACCTACCGGAAAATATGTTTGATGTGCTCAATGAAGTTGTTTGCTTTATTGGATGTGGAATGGACATGAGCTGAATCTGCCTGATTAGCTGCAAATGGTATGACCACATCAATGGGACATAATGGCTGGAATCCCAAGCCCACCTGAAAAGGGCTGTGGCCAGTCAAGCTATGGACATAGGGGAGGCTCTCTTCCCATGTGCATGGATGATTTGAGATGTACATGCATAGAATGTGTACAATCATCCTGTTGACTGCCTCTGTCTGACCATCAGTTTGGGGATGGAAAGACTTAGTGAGAATGGTGTCCAATATCGATCAGAGACTAGACCAAAATGTACTGAGGAACCTATTGTCCTAATTTGAGATGATAGACTGTGGGATCCCAAATTGTACCGACACTCATTCAAAGAAGAGTTTAGCAATGGCTTCTACTGTGATATTCTTCTTGTAGGCCTCCATAATGCCATCTTCGAGAATTTGTTGATGGCCACAAAAACACGATTGTTTCCATGCTTAGTAGAAGGAAGGCCTGACATGTAATCCATGGAGACAGATTCCCAAGGTCGACTAGGGGTAGGCAGATGAGTATAGAGGCCTTGCTTCTTGATGGTCAGTTTGTAAATGACATAGCAGTGCAGGATCTCTTGTACTTCCTGACATCCTATTGAAGATTCGACCAATAGAAATACGGTTGCAGTACTGGCATCTATCTCAATCTCAAATGGTTGTTGCAAGTCTGGTAATGTGAGCACTAGTGCAAAGAAGAGGCAATGTTTCAACTCTTCGAATGCCTTCTGTTGAGATTCAGACCAAAAGAATTTTTCTTTCGCTCCTCCCTTGGTGACTTCACTCAAGGGCCAAGTGATATGAGAGAATCCCAACATGAATCTGCGGTAGAAATTGGGAAGACCAAGAAAGCTGCGGAGCTCTGTCAGAGTGGTTGGGGCAAGCCGATCTCGAATGACTTGGATCTTGGCTGGATCCACGTGCACCCCCCGTTCATCAATAATGTGTCCTAGATATTGAACTTGGGTCATGCCAAAAGTGAATTTCTTCAAATTGGCACATAGATTTTGTTGCTGCAGTGTTTGGAGAACCTGTCGGATGTGGTGGAGGTGATCTTCCCAACTATGTATGAATATCAGGTTGTCATCCAAGTATACCACTACAAATGAGTTGTTGAATGGCCACAAGATGTCATCCATCAACCTCATGGAGGTTCCATGAGCATTGTACAACTCGAAAGGCATAACTAACCATTCAAAAAGATCCTCCTTGGCTTTGAAGGAAACCTTCCACACATCAGAGAGTTCAATTGGTACATGGTGATATCCGGACTTCAAGTCAATTTTTATGAAATATTCCCCCCCTTGAGTTGGTCCAGAAGGTCATAAATCCGTGTGATCGAGTACCTATTCTGGACAGGGATCTTGTTTAGCACTCAATCGTCAATAGAGAGTCTCTAAGTCCCATCCTTCTTTTGTACCAACATGTGTTAGATAAACTTGACCCTATGGTGGAGTTGAGGTTATGTCAACAGTTATGGTTAACAGTTGTGGTTTTGGGCACCTATTATTAGTGACTCATGGTATTGAGCCCATGGTATTACATGTAGTTGAAGCCCTTAAAAGGCTTGTGTATTTTCCATTGTAGGTAGCCATGGTTGAGCGGTGACAGCTTAGGTTGTTGGTTGGATTGGCTATGTTTTAGCCAAGGACAATAATACATCTATTGTTGGTTGGTTTTTCCCCAATTTGGGTTTCCAGATAATCATGGTGTACATGGTTTGAATGTGTATTTCTTAATTGTTATATTGATTTCTCTTGAACCCTAACAAGTGGTATCAGAGCTTTGGTTGGCAAGGGCCTTGGATAGCTGATGGTGCTGGTTGAAGCAATAGCGCGTTGCACAAACCAACAATGTCAGTTGAATGATGGTTCAATGAGGAGCAAGAAGAAAATGAAGTCTCGAGATTTTTCCAAGCCCTGGGAATATTTTTTAAAACACCAGCGTGGCATATGGCCAAAGGTTGAAGGAGGACTATGCTACGCGCAAGGCCACTTGCATGACTGTGTGACTAGAGACCTCTGCGTGCAAGAGACGTTGTCAGACCATCGTCGCTGCACCCTGCGTGTACTACGTTTTGTTACCTGCATGTAAGAGAGTAAGACTTGCTGCTGAGTGGCAGAAAGGACGCTGTTGCATGGCTTGAGGAGCAAAAAGAGGCGTGCATGGGCTTTGCTGCGTGAATGAAAGCCATCTGCTTACATGGAGCTGTTGCCAAACGCTCTACTGCTTATTGTCTCTGCGTGTTGGTTGGGTGAGAAGTGTGGAGTAGTTGCAAAATCGTGGAGCAATCCAAACCCTCTGTGTGATTTCCCCTTTGCGTGTTGTTTGGGTGAGTAGCGTGGAGCAGTTGCAGCCCCCAAACCCTCTGCGTGCTGTTGTCCGGAGGCTGTGTGCTAGGAGAAATATCGTGGATGCGTGCTGGGAGAAATAGTGTGGAAGCATGAAGAGGAGCCCTGAAGAGCCAGACCTACTGACTACATGAGCGCTGTCCATGCTATTGCGTGCTGCCAGAGCACCACTAAAAAAAAACTCCTGCCGTAGTTATGAAGGGTCCAAGCGTGCTGAGTCAAAAATCTGCTGAAGTTGAGAGATCAAAACAAAAGAACAGAGCATTGTTTTTAGAAAATCAAGAAAGTCGGGTGAAATGCATGGTTAAACTTGTAGCAGTTCAAGTTGTGTGTGGGTCAAGATAACAACAAAATAAAAATAAAATGGAAATTTTCATGTAAATGGGTATATGACTGTAAGACCTGGTAAGGCATGCGTACCCCGATAAATCACTGGTAAAGTTTGAATGTCCACTTGGGTGATATGGGGATGCATGTAGTGGTATGATGAAGCATGCTAAACTAGGACAACTTGTGAGATTATCAAATACCCTAACATTGACTAGGCAAGACCTGGAGGTGAGTGGTGAAGGCTCACTTGGTTGGATTGGCCAGGGTTTTGGCCAATGCTAATAAGATCTTATTAGGTTATCCCCCCTTTAAACTTGATTTTGGGTTTTCCTAGGCCAAATCTAGCCAAATCTACCAAGTGAGCCAGCAACCACTCACCTCTCTGTTTCTTGCTATCTCCCACTTGGAGAATGATTGTAGCAACTCCACTGCTGCTTCACTTGCTGGACAATGACTCCTCTTTGGACCTGGCTGTTTCTCATATTTATTGTCATCCTTGAAGACCAATTGAAACTGAGCATGTTCTCAGTTTCTCCCTGGTTACAACTTTTGTTAGCATGTCTGTAGGATTCTGGCTAGTGTGTATCTTTTTTAGCTTCAACTCTCCATCTTCCAACACTGATCGTATGAAATAGTACTTGAGCTGTATGTGTTTATTCTTGGAATGAAATGTTGAATTCTTTGCAAGATGAATGGAACTTTGGCTATCATTGTATAACGTGCCCATATCATGCTCCTTACCCAATTCACCGATAAACCTTTGTAACCGAATCATTTCTTTACTAGCCTCTGTAGCTGCAACATACTCTGCTTCTGTTTTTGAAAGTGCAATGACACTTTGGATTTTTGAAACCCAAATGACAGCTGTTCCACCAACAATAAATAAATATCCTGTAGTGCTCCTCCTGTTATCTCTGTCACCTGCGATATCTACATCAACATATCCTTGTAGAGAAATGTTTGAACCACCAAAGCATAATGCTTGATTTGTGGTACCTTTCAAATCAAATATCTGAGAATCCATTTCACTGCCATCCAATGTTCCTTTCCTGGATTGTTCATGTACCTGCTTACAACTCCCACTGCATGTGCAATATCAGGCCTTGTGCAGACCATTGCATACATTAAGCTTCAACTTGCTAATGCATATGGAACTTTAGACATATAATCCATGTCTTCTTGGGTCTTTGGGCACATTTCCTTACTAAGTTTGAAATGGCTAGCAAAAGGTGTACTAACTGGTTTTGCATTGTGCATATTAAATCTTTTCAACACCTTTTGTATGTACTCATTCTGAGACAATGTTAATTTACGATTTTTCCTGTCTCTAGTTATTCTCATACCAAGGATTTGTTTTGCAGCTCCCAAAACCTTCATTGCAAATGAATTTGCCAATTTTCTTTTGAGCACATTTATTTCCTGTATGTTAGATCCTGCAACAAGCATGTCATCTACATACAATAACAATATAATATAGCTGCCATCATTTTGCTTTTTCAGATAAACACAATGATCACAGTGACATCTAGTATAACCTTGTTCAGACATAAACTTGTCAAATTTTAGATACCACTGCCTTGGAGCCTGTTTTAAGCCATACAAGTTCTTCTTCAACCTACACACAAGTTTCTCCTTCCCTTTCACCTCATATCCTTGTGGCTGCTGCATATATATCTCTTCCTCTAAATTCCCATGGAGAAAGGTTGTCTTTACATCTAACTTCTCAAGATGCAAATCTTCAACTGCTACTAGACTTAAAATAGTTCTGATTGAAGTCATTTTAAC
>APFE030658185.1:0-10084 GCA_000404065.3 Pinus taeda
AACTGAAAATGCTGAAAGAGACAATGATGGGGGTCCAGATGGACTTGGCAGGTGGCCACCAATATCCACTTGGATCACAATACTTGCTAAGTTTTTGCAAATGGGGTAGCAAGCTAAGTAGGCTTGGTTGTGGGGAAAAATCCACAGTTAAGCGCACTTGAGCCAGAGGCAATCTAGGATGGGTGACCTACCGGGAAGTCTTGGTTACTAGGTGCAAGCCCCATAAGTGATAATTGATGCTACATGATTCATTTCACTAGTTTCAATCCCACTTCTTCACCCTTGTGAGCATCGCCAGATGCAATGAGTGCTAAGTGGACTATTCAAAATTCATGAGAAATTAGTGAGTTACGACTACCTTTCATGGAAATGGTCATACATGAATGACTTACTTAACACAAGTGAATCCCAAAAAATGATATCTAATATACTTCACTGCAAAAACCCCTTCATAATTAAATTCAAAAGAGTGAAGAGAACTCTTCTTGAATGAATCATGAGTCACAATACTTGCTAAGGTTTTGCAAATGGGGTAGCAAGCTAAGTGGGATTGGTTGTGGGTAAAACTCCATAGTTAAGTTCACTTTAGCCACAGGCGATATGGGATGGGTGACCTCCCGGGAAGTCCTGGTTACTAGATGCAAGCCTCGGAAGTGATAATTGATGCTATGTGATTCATTTCACTATTTTCAATCCCACTTCTTCATGCTAAGTGGGCTTGGTTGTGGGGAAAACTCCACAATTAAGCGCACTTGAGCTAGAGGCTATCTGGGATGGGTGACCTCCCAGGGAGTCCTCGTTACCAGGTGCAAGCCTCAAAAGTGATAATTGACGCTATGTGATTCATTTCACTAGTTTCAATCCCACTTGTTCACTCGTGTGAGCATCGCCCGATGCAATGAGTGCTAAGTGGACTATTCAAAATTCATGAGAAATGAGTGCTAAGTGGACTATTCAAAATTCATGAGAAATTAGTCAGTTACGACTCCCTCTCATGGAAATGGTCATACATGAATGACTTACTTAATGCAGTTGAATCCCAAAAAATGATATCTAATATAATGCACTACGAAAACCCCTTAATACTTAAATTCAAAAGAGTGAATGGAACTCTTCTTGAATGGTTCATGAGGCACAATACTTGCTAAGGTTTTGCAAATGGGGTAGCAAGCTAAGTGGGCTTGGTTGTGGGGAAAACTCCATAGTTAAGCGTGCTTGAGCCAGAGGCAATTTGGTATAGCTGACCTCCCGAGAAGTCGTAGTTACCGAGTGCAAGCCTTAGAAAAAATGATATCTAATATAATGCACTACAAAAACCCCTTAATATTTAAATTCAAAAGAGTGAAGGGAACTCTTCTTGAATGGTTCATGAGGTATAGTACTTTCTAAGGTTTTGCAAATGTGGTAGCAAGCTAAGTGGTCTTGATTGTGGGGAAAGCTCCACAATTAAGCACGCTTGAGCCATAGGCGATCTGGGATGGGTGACCTCCCTAGAAGTCCTGGTTACCGGGTGCAAGCCCCATAAATGATAATTGATGCTATGTGATTCATTTCACTAGTTTCAATCCCACTTCTTCATCCTTGTGAGCATCATTCGATGCAATGAGTGCTAAGCGGACTATTCAAAATTCATGAGAAATTAGTCATTTACGACTAACTATCATGGAAATGGTCATACATGAATGACTTACTTAATGCAGTTGAATCCCAAAAAATGATATCTAATATAATGGACTGCGAAAACCCTTTAATACTTAAATTCAAAAGAGTGAAGGGAACTCTTCTTGAATGGTTCATGTGGCACAATACTTGCTAAGGTTTTGCAAATCAGCTAGCAAGCTAAGTGGGCTTGGTTATGGGGAAAACTCCACAGTTAAGCACGCTTGAGCTAGAGGCGATCTGGGATGGGTGACCTCCTCGGAAGTCCTGGTTACCAGGTGCAAGCCCCAGAAGTGATAATTGAGGCCATGTAATTCATTTCACTACTACCAATCCCACTTCTTCACCCCTGTGAGCATCACCTGATGCAATGAGTGGTAAGTGGACTATTCAAAATTCATGAGAAATTAGTTAGTTACGACTACCTCTCATGGAAATGGTCATACATGAATGACTTACTTAATGGAGTTGAATCCCAAAATATGATCTAATATAATGCACTGCAAAAACCCCTTAATACTTAAATTCAAAAGAGTGAAGGGAACTCTTCTTTAATGGTTCATGTGGCACAATACTTGCTAAGCTTTTGCAAATGGGGTAGCAAGCTAAGTAGGCTTGGTTGTGGGGAAAACTCCACAGTTAAGCGCACTTGAGCCAGAGGCAATCTAGGATGGGTGACCTACCGGGAAGTCTTGGTTACTAGGTGCAAGCCCCATAACTGATAATTGACACTACGTGATCCATTTCACTAGTTTCAATCCCACTTCTTCACCCCTGTGAGCATCGCCAGATGCAATGAGTGCTAAGTAGACTATTCAAAATTCATGAGAAATTAGTGAGTTACGACTACCTCTCATGGAAATGGTCATACATGAATGACTTACTTAACGCAGTTGAATCCCAAAAAATGATATCTAATATACTTCACTGCAAAACCCCTTCATAATTAAATTCAAAAGAGTGAAGAGAGCTCTTCTTGAATGAATCATGAGTCACAATACTTGCTAAGGTTTTGCAAATGGGTAGCAAGCTAAGTGGGATTGGTTGTGGGTAAAACTCCACAGTTAAGTTCACTTTAGCCACAGGCGATATGGGATGGGTGACCTCCCGGGAAGTCCTGGTTACTAGATGCAAGCCTCGGAAGTGATAATTGATGCTATGTGATTAATTTCACTATTTTCAATCCCACTTCCTCATGCTAAGTGGGCTTGGTTGTGGGGAAACCTCCAGAATTAAGCACGCTTGAGCTAGCGGCGATCTGGGATGGGTGACCTCCCAAGAAGTCCTGGTTACCAGGTGCAAGCCTAAAAAGTAATAATTGACGCTATGTGATTCATTTCACTAGTTTCAATCCCACTTGTTCACTCGTGTGAGCATCACCCGATGCAATGAGTGCTAAGTGGACTATTCAAAATTCATGAGAAATGAGTGCTAAGTGGACTATTCAAAATTCATGAGAAATTAGTCAGTTACGACTCCCTCTCATGGAAATGGTCATACATGAATGACTTACTTAATGTAGTTGAATCCCAAAAAATGATATCTAATATAATGCACTACGAAAACCCCTTAATACTTAAATTCAAAAGAGTGAAGGGAACTCTTCTTGAATGGTTCATGAGGCGCAATACTTGCTAAGGTTTTGCAAATGGGGTAGCAAGCTAAGTGGGATTGGTTGTGAGGAAAACTCCACAATTAAGTGCGCTAGTGGTAAGTGGACTATTCAAAATTCATGAGAAATTAGTTAGTTATGACTACCTCTCATGAAATGGTCATACATGAATGACTAACATAGTTGAATCCCAAAAAATTATATTTAAAAAATAAGTTTTATTCAATATTACTTCTTTTGAGGTTATCAACAAGAGCTTGTCATAGCATGCTATAAGTCAATCATATTGGAATTCAATATAGGTCAAAATAAAATATATGATAATATTTCTATAATTTATATAATGTTATCAACTTTCTTAAATTTTCTTAGCTATCCAAGTATTTCATTCAATTCCTTATGATTGAAATACGTTTTATTCAATTTTATTTCATTTGAGGTTATCTACAAGAACTTAGTCATAACACACACACACACACACACACACACACACACACATATATATATTTGTGTGTGTGTGTTGCACCTTTTACAATCCAATATGAAGCATAAAAAATGATAATAATAAGAATGTAGCAATTACAAATAGCTTACAATTTCAAGAAGCAAACATTTCACTTAAGTGAACAATTTATTCGAGATGAAAATTCAAGTATTTTATTTATGGTTGAATTATTATAACTCATCCAATGGATAAAAAGATATGCTTAAAAATTAAATCATTCAAAATCACCTGAAACTAGTTCCAAATAATAGATCTCATCGCTATAATTCCAGTGACACTTGAATCACCTTAATCCGACACCGTAGGTGAAAGTTATCAAGTTCTGAAATTTTTAGCAAACAAATAAAAAGTCAACTTGCAGGTTTGACTGGGCGGATCACTGGGTAGGTTTTATTGTGACATGGTGCTGATGTCAGCAAATTGACTGGGCAGGTAAAGTGGTTAGACAAGTTAATCCTGTGCTGACATGTAGAAGGTTGTACAAGCTGGGTTGGCAAAATTTCATTGGTTGATTATGTTGGGGTTGGACCTATGGGGAGGTGCCATGTGGCCCAATGGGAGGGCACCACATGGCCCACAAAATTTGTTGGGGCTCAACTAGCCTCAATGGTATTCGACCCCACGACCTCACCACAACAAACCAAGCATCTTATCATTGGATCGCATATGTTACTTGTTATATATATGGAAAAATTGTATTTAAATTACAAGGTTTTTGGCGTTGGCGAAGGGGATGGGGCACATGGCCCCAACCCCAGGTCATATCACATATCACATGTCCATGGGTAAAGCGAAAGGGGTGGTGCAGTTAGCCCTAGCCCCTGTTCATATTTAATACCACATAGCCGTGGCATGGCAAAATAAGAGGGGGGGGCAGTAAACCCTTGTCCTCGGTCCTATTTTAAAACTCACATGACTGATTGCGGGGATGCATAGGAGGAGGGATGGTGCATGGACCAACCCATGGCCGCATGGCCTGTATATGGCCAAGATAAGTGGAGCCAGTGGGCACGTGGCCTTTGTTCCATGCCCCTGGCCACTTGGCACTACACGACCAAAACTAAAAAGCGGAGTTTGGGGATGGGTACGGATTAACGATCCTACAAAATGCACAAATTTGAGCAGAATTTCTGCCACACCCACGTGAAATTGTCGCCTAGCAATTATACCAAAGGAGGAAAACATTTCCATTTTTTCCAGTTTTGTGAATTTGCAGGACTGATAGTAGAGAAATGGAGAAGGAAGCATAAATTTGCCATTTTTCAGCCTTTTTGAGCCCAAGAAGGACCTACATAAGGGTATTTGAGTGTTCTAGACATAATGGAAACATTTTTTTATGATTTGAGCATTTTATATTGATGTAATTGACATTTAAAGCATATAATATAAAGGGCCAACATTGGAAGCTAGAACCAGAGACATAAGCTAAGAAGGGTGCATTTTGCCATCAAATTGTTGTTTTCTGATGTTGCATGTTTCTTATTTTTCTATAGTTATATCTACAAAATTTAACTAGAATCAAAGCCTGATCTGTTTCTTCAACTTGTCCTGACGATGAACCACACTAGTTGGTTCGAAACGCGTCGACAATAATTTTCTTATGTGATTTACGCCGAAGCTCTTTTTACAAGTCCATGTTCTTTTGAAAATCGATCCATTTCCCATAAGACATAAACTAGCTTGCAAACTTTTTCAAGAAACCTTCAATTTTTAATTTCAGATCAGTTTGGTATCATAGCTTGGTTGTTTTAAAGGTTTTACTATTTTTGCAAGTTTTTTTGAATGATTAAAAGGTCTAAGTTGAAGAGTGGAGAAGGAGTGCTTGAAGAACCAAACCCTTAAATTGGTTAAAAGAGGTCACAAACTCCAAAAATCTACCATTCATGGCACATGAATAAGGACAAGAGCTAATGTCTAAGGAAGAGAGAGCTTTCAAAAAGGATTTCTATGATATGTCTGAGATGGTGGATGGGTTGTACAATGAGAGGAAAATAAGGTTACAAGGACAAAGTTCTAATAAAAAAAATGAAATGGTGGTGATGGGATCAACCCCCCACCTCTACCTCCTCCTTCACCTCCATTTTCATCTCCATCCTCATCTCCTTCTTCACCTCCTTCAACACCTAGATGTACTCCTCCTAGATCTCCAAAAAATCATCCTAAGTCTCCTTTTCTTAAGCTTGACATCAAGTTTTAATTTCCTATGTATAATGGGGAAGTAAATATGTTCGTCAAATTGAAGTCTATTGCAAGATTCAAAATATTGATGATGATTTTACAAAGATCCAACTTTCTTATCTTCATTTGGAAAGTGCAGTCCTATCTGGTGGGAGGCCAGAACTGAAGAGGATTTGAAGAAAAGTGGTAAAATTATATCTTCTTGGAATGATTTTATAGTTTCATTAAGAAGAAAATTTTATCCATTAGCTTATATGCAAAAATAAATTATGAATTGGAAAAATTTTAGTTAAGCTAAAGGTTAGGATGTCCAAAGTTACACAGAAGAATTTAGAAGAAGAGATTTAATATTGGGTGTTGATTTGTCTTCACAAGACACTCTCATTAAACACATAGGTGGATTATATAGTTATTTGAGACATACTATACTTATGTTTAATCCCACCAATATATATGAAGTATGTGTTTAGGCAACTCATTTATAATTAAGAGGAAATAATGTTTCTCAAGGGACTAGCAAGAATCCATCCAAATATGGAGACAAAGGAAAGGGGAAGTTTGAAGGAAAAGGAAAAAAGGATGCTACAGTCAAGAAAGAGGGGAGTAAAATTACCTATAAACATTTCTCAGAAGAAGGCCATGATGAAGACCATTGTTGGAAACTACATCTATAAATGAGACCAAAGAAGTTCAATAACAAGGGGAAACAAAAGGTTGCTGCAACAAGTCATCAAGATCTAGGATCTGATTTAGGTGACGAAACCAAAATCACAGCCATGGGAATGAAAGGTAAAACATATATTTCAAGTACTAGTTCTTATAATAAGCCTATTGAGTCTCAATATGATAAAGAAATAAGTGAGCTTTTCCATATGAGGGTCATTACAAAACATACAAAAGTTGACACTTTGTTCCCAAGTCAATCTTATTTCTGAAGCTATTGTCAAGAAACTAACTTTAGAGACCAAACCTCATACTAAAATTTACACTTTGGGTTAGGTATGTGAAGATGCAAAATTGCAAGTGAAAAGAAAGTGTAAACTCAAATTCACCATCACTGCAAAATTTATAGATGAGATAGAGATTGACGTTGTACCACTTGAGATATGTAGAATTGTTTTCGAGAGTCCATACTTGTATGACTGAAAAGTGATATTCTATCGTCACGGGAAAAAATATAATCGTTTTAAATATGGAGTTGAGTACATTGTTAGGGCACATTGCAAGAAGATGAACTTATCTCTTGTAAGTGTTGGTCAAATGAAAATGCTTGTTAATGCTAGTAAGAATTTTATGTTGTTGATGATTAAAGCTAAAGATACTTCTTAATTTGAAGATTTCAAGGGATGTGATTTTAATCTCAAGCATGATTTGGTTGAAGTTGTTAACACTTATGAAATATGTTTCAGGAACCTGAAGGTTTTCCTCCTAAAAGAGGAATCCAACATGAGATTCATTTGTAGTAGGATGCACAAAATGCCAGTTTTGGAGAATGCATAAATAGAGGAGAAAATTCAAGAGTTGCTTGCAAAAGGGTTCAACAGGCCTAACACATCTCCTTTTGGGAGTCTTATTGTCTTGGTTCCAAATAAGGATGGTACATGGTGTATGTGTGTGGATTTTAGAGCTTTGAAAAATATCTAGCTAAAGAATCGCTATCCCCTCCTCACATTGATGATTTTCTAGATCAGTTAAAGGATGTTGTTTACTTTACTAAGTTAGATTGAGAGGCGGTTATCATCAGATTAGGATTGTTGAAGATGATATTTGGAAAACTTATTTCAAGATGAAACAAGGTTTGTTTGAATGGTTAATTATGATGTTTGGGATTTGCAATGCGCCTGCGACATTCATGAGGGTTATGAATGATGTATTGATACCATTCCTTCATGATTTTGTCTTTTAGTCTACTTAGATGATATTTTGATTTTCAGTAAGACTCGTGAAGAGCATATCAAGCATGTGAAATAAGTTTTATATATCTTGAAAAACGAGAATTTGTATTTTAAGATGTTTAAGTGTGAATTTGGGAAAACCTCTTTGGTTTATTTGGGTCATATTGTAGGAGGGGGTGAATTGAAGATTGATCCCTAAAAAGTTGAAGTCATTGTGAATTGGCCTAACACTAGTAGAAAATTATGAAATTGGTGACCAAGTGACTAAAAACGTTAGTCACCATAACTTTTCCAGGTAAAATAGTACAAAAAATTGAGCAATCTTAAGCGACCCAACTAAAAGAGAATAGCATAAATGACTAATTTAGTCTCATGTTAAAATATACGACTAGATAATAAGTAATGCAACTAAAAATGACTGATTAAGTTGAGGAACAAAAATAGGACTACTTAGAAAGTACTACAATAATACAAATTAGTAATTTATGTTAGTCATTTTAATTGTGTCACTTCAACAATCTGAACTTACAAGTGATAGGGGATTCAAGTGCTATTATAAATTGGTTGAAATGTTGTACTTCCTTGAACATTTATTTATTGGATCAATAGATGATTAGAGTTATGGAGTTGATTAGAACCTTCAAGTTTATATCCTTTGATCACATTAAAAAAGAATTAAATTCAAAGGCTTACAACTAAGTCAAATACATTATGAAGAATACCTACAAAGACAAGAATACATTATGGAGAATAGTAAAACAATCCATCTTCCTCAATATTATATTAACACCTAATTTAACATTGTAAAAAAAAATAACAACAACAATACTGCGTATAAATATATTTATACCTTCTTTACTCTTTAATAATTATGAAAAATTTAAAAGAAATATATAAATTTATCTATAATTTCTTCCCTACATTAATTATTATGACCATTGTTGACTCCTAAAAGCCCAAAAAAAATGCCTTCTAAAAAGGCCTTTACCCCAACTAACCATAAAAGTGAATCGGTAAAGTTGCCAATCAACTATCAATTCAAGAGTAATACCTTAGTTCAAGAGTAATATCTTAGCTGTTTGGAAAAATAAAAAATTACTATTTATCTTCTTCAAGCACCAAACCAAAGATCCATTAACCTCAACTACCCATAAAAGTGAACCGGTAAAGTTGCTAATCAACTATCAATTCAAGAATACTATGTCCTTATTTGTGGAAAATTTGAAAATTACTCTTTATCGTCTTCAAGCATAGAACCAAAGAGCAATGCCCTACTTTGAAGATATAGTAATTTACTTTATTGCTAAGCAAAATATATGCCTAAACTTCATGCGATATTGTGTCATGTGTCTAGTCATATTTTATTGCACCGGTTCTTATCACTAGTTTGCCAACATGGCATGCAAGTAGGCTTCATTTACAAAAGAATTGATATTATACATGAAAAACATTGCCGTAAGTTTTTTACTTCTAGTTGCAGGGCTCAAGCATCTCGATCCTAACAAGAATGCCTCAACAAAGATGACAAAACAAAAGAAGGACACCATCATCGCCAAACACTCTATGATGGTTTTCGTAGATGCCTAATCTATAACAATGAACTGCATTCTATTGCCAAAGCTTGTAAGTAATGAAATGATTATATTCAAGCCTATTGTTACATGTTGCACTCAAATGCTTATCCGAGTATTGAGAATCATACTTTTTTCACACTTTGATTGATCCTCTCCTTAAATTATCACCTCAAAGGAAGGCTTCAATTATGTCTGTGAGGTGTGAGATTGATATCCTTCTACGAAATACTAAATGCATGTTTTCCTAGTTAGATTTATATTTTACCTCATTTTTCTCGTTTCCTTTTGTTATATGTATGTGTGGAGATGCGAATACCTTTATTATATTTTATAGAAGGATCGTGACATTGTAGGTGAGTAAGGAGGCCTAACCTTTTGATTTGTTTGCATATTATTTGATCTCTTTTGGCATATTGTAATAAAATTTCTTATTATTGGTGTCACATAATCATGGCCTCTTGCGCTTTTAGAAGGTTAATCATTCTTCATTCTATTACGTTAACTTGAACACTAAACACAATTGACAATATTCTTCAAATGCATGAAAATTAAAAAATATTGGCAATATGCTCCATCCAACGACCACTTTGATTTTCTTGATAAATATTAAAAATACTTTTAATTTTGAAAAACATATCTAAAAATAATTTTTTTATTGATT
>APFE030658188.1:0-14669 GCA_000404065.3 Pinus taeda
CCTAGACCTAGCCAAATTCCACGAAACTTTTCGTGTGATCTAGTATGGTAATATACATCGACCCTAGACACTAAGATGTGTCAGGGGCTCAATCTTCAAACCGTCACCTCGGCTTTGGGGTGTGCACGAGTGAAAAAATCCAGAGAATTATCCCCCTCTGAAAAAGAAAGGAAACGAAAGGGATAATTCACCGGATAAAAAAAACACTCCAAGGTGTACTCGTTTTCTGATCGAGTCCCACATCCTAGGCCTGTTACAAATTCAAGAACATCATACTAGCATCACTTATTACAATTCCCCGTAGGGTGTGGAATCTGGGTACAGAGAAGAAATACGATGAGAAGATAGAAGGAGAGTTAAAAAAACTCTGTTGACTGATGACATCTGATGGTACAAGTGTCTTCGAGATCATCCTTGGGCATGGAGTCTTCAAATAATCGTCAGGTGCTACTCCAGCAGTCAACAGGACCTTTCTTGAAAAACCGGGTATCGGAAAGCCTCATTTTGTTTAATTATTATGTTGTACAATGTAGCCATAGCAACATTTTAATACAAATTATAACAATTCCAGTTTAAAACAAAAAGAAAAAAAACAGATCAACCTTAGCAAAGTCTAGGTCGACAATCTTCAAACCTGTGTTTTCTTTTTCAAAGAGTGTGAAAATTCATGAATCTAAACATCAGAAACCCCTATTGTAGTTACTGGTTTACAATCTCCTCCTTGTTCTTTACATTAACAAGTTATTTAATTGCATAAACATCGAAGTAAACACTATTGCAGCCTTCACAAATATACAAATCATGCACTGAAATAAACAGAGACAAATACACAAGGGACACCGTTATTTTTGGACAATCATCCCCAGAAAACCCAATTAGGGAAAGCCGGTGCAGCATATAGAGGGTTTGTATTATTAAGTAGATTTCGTGAATACAACTAGGGTGCCAAAAATGACTCACCCAACAAAGAATATCCTCGGCAATAGTACCTCTATCTGGAGACAGATATTCCGGCAAATCAGCAACCGGATGATCAAACCCCACAGTGACTTTGGTTGTTCCCTATGTTGGACAGCGAAAGCTGCTCCAAGCACTGATCTGGAACTACATCACTCCTCCAGGAGCTACCTCACCCTCTCCCAGCTCAGACTCTGTTGATCTGCTCCTAGTTTGCCCCACAGAATCTCCCCAGTGCTGGCTCTGAGGCCCAGCGTCACCCTCTACAGCTTTTGTGTCAGCCTTCTGCGACCTTTGCGTCAGCTCTTCGGCCTCTGCGTCAACCCTTCTAGGGCCTGCGTTGCCTCTCTGTTATGTATTCTTCAGCCTCGAATGAAAATCCCTTGTTGAATTACCCCTCACTACAACTCTGATCACTAACTCGATTCCTCAGCAAACCTTGCCCCAGAAAATCGAATTCTTTGATCACTTGGTGTATCTCCAACTGATCCTCAAGCCTCCTCTTATACTTTTCTTGTTGAGTCTTCAACGGTCGAGATTAAGTACCTAATCAATGGCTAAGATTAGAACTGGATTGATCCTCGTCACTTAGATATTTCTCACCCATATTTTATTAATACACTTTAATATTTTTATTTTCCTAAGTTTAGACTTAGGATCTCATTAAAAATATTAATTATATTAATAACTCTTCATCAGGGTGGAATTTCTCCAAACGATTTCTGGGTCTTGTAAATCTCATGTGCCTTAGCCCCTCCACCAAATTTCAAGGCTAGAGCACATTCGATGCTACCCAAAATCAACACTCCCTCTTAGCGAAGAATGTGCTCTAGCAATGCTTCACCATAGAAGCATCACACTGATCTTCTGCATCGGTCCTATGTGTTGATGCTTGGCCTGCTGCCCCACATCGACTGCATTGTTGCTTTATGTACTGCTGCCCATGACACTGGCATTGCCACTACTACATTTGTACTACAGCTCCCTCTCAAAATGCTCCCTCATGCTGCCCATTACACTGCCACTGCTAACTGCTACACTGCAACTCAGTTGTCGAGAAGTAAGTAACTAACTTCACCCAAACACTGACATCTTGGTCAATCTGGAAGCCTCGTGATGTTGAAGCTACTTCTGCTGCTATAATGTGCTCCCTCTGTTGCCACTACACTACTGCAACCTCTTCTATGCCTCTCACACTGCTGCAACCTCCACTGCGCTGGTACAGACTTTTGCACTCTAGCACTGCCTTGTCGCTCCATCACATCTTGCTCCACTCGACACCTGTCATCATGCTATTATCGTTAAGGGCTCCCGTAGCCGTATGTGATCTAAGAGTTTGGGCACCTCAAGGATCCTACCCCCAATCGTGTAGTCCTCCCGACTACAACTCAATGTTGACCCGCCTCTTCTCCAGAGGCGCATGAGCACTCATGGCACAATAGTCATCAGTCTCGACATCCTTTTCCGCCTTTGCTGGAGCAGCCTTTGAGTCAGAAGCTTCTCCCTTACCTTTCTTCCTAGGGCATTGAGAGGCATAATCTCCCAGCTCCCCAAAGTTGAAGCACTTGACCTTGGAGATGCCTTTCTTCTTCCTCTTTTGTAGCCCCTGTTGTCCCACTGATGTGAGTTGCATCCTCCTCCTCCTCGATTCGAACTCCCTTACCGCTACACCCCGCCTTGGTCAATCTCATGAGCTCTTCCTATCGAAGAGCTGCCCACATCTCCTCCCAAACGAGGAGAGTTTCTCTGCCCAAAATGCTTTGGACAAACGTCTTCCACTCCTCAAATACTGCATTTAGGGCAGTCCTGACTAAGAACTCTGGATCTGGAGTAGACCCCACAGAAGTACGTTGGTTGTGAATCCCCTGCAGCCGGAGAAGGAAGGGATATATCTCCTCTCCTTTCTACATCTGATATGACCTCATTTGATTCTCCAATAACATCTTCCGTTGCACGGAAGATCCCTGGTATAAGGTGGTCAGGGTGTCCCACATCTCCTTCGTTGTCTTTTTCTCAGCAATGGGTGGTATGACATGATCCTTGACCCTGTCTAGGATCATGCATTTCGCCTTCTCCTGGGCCTCCTCATACTTCTCAGCTACATCAACGTCAACTAGGACAGCTACTACACTCAAGGCATACTCCTTGATACGATGTTTATCCAAGATTGCCAGGATCCTGGCCTTCCAGATGACAAAATTGGAAGCCCCGTCCAATCTGTCTTAATCCGTCAATCCGTTCACTACCAACTCTGCTCCTCTTCTCTAGACTCCCTTTGAGTCCTGATTTCCCTCTCCGGCCAATCATCAAATCACTCCTCTCCATGCCTCCTTTGCCGCTGCAACCCAGATCTAGATTTCTTGGCTAGAAATCTGTCGAGGTAGTGCTTCCCTCTACCTTGGTTCAGTCTCGTTAGACATTGTTCTACACCAACAGAAACAGCATCCCAGTAGCTCCACAAATCAAAATCTGCACAGCTCCCTTAGCCCCGGCAACAAAAAAATCTGAGCCCTTCAGGCTCTATGCAATCTTTGCATGGGTTGAATCTGTTCCTATGGTCAACTACATCAATCCTTCCTAGCTCAGAAGGATGACGTGGCTCTGCGTGAGCCAAATCTGCCCTCCTCTGCCTCTGCGCTGGCCCTGACGGCTGACGCAGCTACTACATGGGCTCCTTCTAGCTACTGCGTCTTCCTCTCCCAGCTTAGAATGCTGACGCAGGCACTGCATGAGCCTCTGCGTCACACTCTCTACACTGCGTCACTCCTCTTACCTCTTCAGCTCTGGAACAACTACTTCTCTTTTGCAGATTCTCAGATTTCTTGGTTGGTGTCTTCAGTCGCCTATGATCTACATTCGCTCTGATACCATGTGAAAATTCCTGAATCTAACACATTAGAAACCCCTATTGCAATTACCAGTTTACAATCTCCTACTTGTTCTTTACATTAACAAGTTATTTAATTGCATAAACATCGAAGTAAACACTATTGCAGCCTTCACAAATATACAAATCATGCACTGAAATAAACAGAGACAAATACGCAAGGGACATCGTTATTTTTGGACAATCATCCCCGGAAAAACCTAATTCAGGAAAACCGGTGCAGCATAAAGAGGGTTTGTATTGTTAAGAAGATTTTGTGAATACAACTAGGGTGTCAGAAATGGCTCACCCAACAGAGAATATCCTCGGCAGTACTACCTCTATCCGGAGACGGATATTCTGGCAAATCAGTAAACGAATGATCAAACCCCATAGTGACTCCCGTGTTGATGTTTCTAAGTCTACCAGTTAGAAACCCTCCATGCACTTTATCTGATTTATTCCCACCTACTTGTTTCGTTACTTAACAAGTTATTTACAATGTAAATACTGAAAATAAACACTAGTGCATGCTCAACATATTACAGATCAACAACTGAAGGAAACAGAAACAATCACACCAAATGACACCATTATTTTTGGACCAATGTCCCTGGAAAAACCCAATGTGGGAAAACCAGTGCAGCTAACTGAGGATTTTTTTATTAAGCAATATCAGAGTACAATCTAGGTGCCAAATCTGGCCCACCCAACAGAGAATTTCCTTGGCAGTAATACCTCTCAGTTTGAGACAAATGTCTCGGCTGAAACCCCGGATAAACCTTCCGGCAGCTCCTCAGCTCCAATTTGCCCCAGAAACCCCAACGTCTGCCTTTCTGGACTACGTCAACCTCTCTCTGCCTAGCGCTGGCCCTGTGTCACCCTGAAAGGGTCTGCATCAGCCTCAGGAGGCCCTACGTTAGCCTTTTGGCCCTCTGCGTCAGCAATGCTGCCCTCTCTGAAGCATTGCGCAGCTCCCGGCTGCCTCTGCGTGGCCCTGCGTGAGCCCTGGCTGCTACTGCGTCTCTCTCCCCGACTACTGCGCTGCTCTACCGGCACTATCTCTGCCTCTCTGTCTCTTTGTACTCAATGCCCCTCAGCTGCAACTCCGATCACTGATTCTATCTCTCTTAGCAAACCCCGCTCTAGAGAATAGAATGACTAATCACTTTGGTGTACTCTTCAAGTGACCCTCAAGCCTCCTCTTATACTTTTATCGTTGAAATATCAATGGCCGAGATTAAATCCCTAATCAACGGCTAAGATTAGATCTGGCTTGATCCATGTCTTTTGGACCATTCTAACACGATTTCATATTAATCCACATTAATATTTTAATTTCCTTAAGTTTAGACTTAGGGAATCCATTAAAAATATTAATTATTTTAATATCTCCTGAACTGTTTAGAATCTACCCAAACCATTTCTAGGTATTGGAGATCTCATGTGCCCCAACCTCTCCACCAAATTTTGTGGCTAGAGCACATCCGATGCTACCCCAAATCAACATCCGGTTGTTCCCTATGCTGGATAGTGAAAGTTGCTCCAAGCACTGCTCTGGAACTGCATCACTCCTCCAGGAGTTGCGTCACCCTCTCCTGGCTCAAGGTCTGCTGATCTGCTCCCAGTCTGCCCCATAGAATCTCCCCAGTGTTGCCTCTGAGGCCCAACGTCAACCTCTACAGCTTCTGTGTCACCTGCATCAGCCTTTTGCGTCCTCTACATCAGCTCTTCGGCCTTTGCGTCAGCCCTTCTAGGGCCTACGCTGTCTCTCCCGGCACTGTGCTGCCTCTTTGCTATGTATTTTTCAGCCTCGGATGAAAATACCTTGCTGAACTGCCCCCACTGCAACTCTGATCACTAACCCGATTTGCTCAGCAAACCTCGCCCCAAAAAATCGAATTCTTCGATCTCTTGGTGTATCTCCAACTGACCCTCAAGCCTCCTCTTATACTTTTCCTGTTGAGTCTTCAACGGTCGAGATTAAGTACCTAATCAACGGCTAAGATTAGAACTAGCTTGATCCTCATCACTCAGAACTTTCTCACCCATATTTTATTAATACACTTTAATATTTTTATTTTCCTAAGTTTAGACTTAAGAACTCATTAAAAATATTAATTATTTTAATAACTCTTCATCCGGGTGGAATTTCTCCAAACGATTTCTCGGTCTTGGAGATCTCATGGGCCCTTAGCCTCTCCACCAAATTTCATAGCTAGAGCACATTCGATGCTACCCAAATTCAACAAAGGGCAAGAGATTATTTTTTAGTTACAACAGCATTAGCTAGCTCCACAGGTTGACCTTGATATATCTAATCCTCAACTCGGGAAGAATCTTTTCCAACATCTAAGCTTTCAGAATGTCTTTGTAAAGAATAATTTCAAGCAGATAAATCACTTGGGTTAAAGGGACCCTCATCTAGAACAGAAGCAGACTAAACATGGAGAAATCCTTTGCTTCCTACAAAACAAAAAAGGCATAATTTATCGAATTCTAGGGTGTAAGTCAGATCCAGATTAGTCAGAAGAAGCCTAAGCAGATTCAGAACATTTTACCACTTGGGTGCAATTTGCAATCTTCAGCGACACATTCCTAATGAGATGAATTCATCAGCACCAAAGTCCAGAGCATTTAACGCTAGATTTTTCTCAGAAACCATGCACAATTCTCCATGCCCAGCTAAGTACAAAACATACCATTAACAATCGCCAGAATGGTTCAATCCAACATCTAAATTTGTTGCATGCACAGCCTGCATGACCCTGACAAATGAATCCCCAATTCAAGACATTCATGGAGTTTTCCCTGCAAATGCAAGCACATTTGAAAATTGAAACCCCTGCGGCTCAAGCAGAAAGCGTCAAAGTTTACCCAGAAACAGAGATTCCCGAAACTCATTTTGAACAGAATTAGGGCTCGAGGGTTTGCCATAATTTAACTCCTGTACTTTCATCAATGAAGGATATCTGAAGCGAAGATTAGAGATCTGTCTATTCAGAAAGTGATATTGGTATTGTAGCAGAATGAAGCCTCAGGAAGGACTCCTTTCTGAAGATCTATTGTGCCATACATAAATGATAAACCAGACCAGAATCTCAAACTATCAGATTGTCATGGGTCCTTCAGTGTCCCAGGATAGGTCCAGAAAAAGAGGATCCGTTCGGCAAACTAAGTTAATCCCTGGGAGTCTTTGAATTTTTATTTGGTTGAGGGCTCAAGCTAATCTTCGGGGTTTTTCCTCATCAATTCATCATTTCGTTTCCTTTTTAATCATCTTAGGGAAATAATTAGGAATTAAAGAAGCAATAAAAGACACAAGAAATAAAACAAAGTGATTGTAGATGTAGTTATCAATGCAGAGAGTAATAAAGCAAGATTACTACCACAAATATTTTTCATGACATAAGAGTTTACCATATCTAGAGACAAACATTTCAAGAAGATAGATTGCAATTTCTATTAGTGTTTTATATGAGATAAAAGGCTATAAATCTTGCCTGTGGAAGAACTCGGAAATAATGAATATCACCTCCAATAATCTGAAGTGGATTCCCATCCTTCAAGAACATATCATTGGAAATCCAAAACTTTGGAGCACTTTGCTGCTGAAATGCAAAAATCCATGACCATGTAGAAAAGATTAGCTCCAAGCAAATATTTTATAGTTAAACTACCTTACATCCTAAGAAAAATCAAAAATATTCTTTGTTTAGATCTCTCGTCTCACTCATCTGAGAATTATTCCACGCCAATCTAGTAGTTATTGACCTAATGCTATAATCCCAAACCTTGTTGCTCAATAAAGGGCTAAATTTGGATATCATATGGTGTTATGATGAACAATGTTCCGTTGAACATATTACTCATTATAATGTTGTTAGTTAATGATGCGTTAAAAAAAAATTAATAGGTCCCTATAACTAGCAAATAGTATCTATGTTACCATCACTGGAAAATATTACTGAGAAATGTAGTTTGGATAGGAATTTCCTGCACAGGCTCTAGTATGAACGTGCAAAGAGTGATTCGAGACATTTCGAGGAATGACACAGATGACGAGATGACATAGCGGGACCCAGAACAAGGACTGGGGGAATCTAAATGGCACTCAGTGGACCTGTTTAGGAGAAGGGCCTCATGGACAACGTCAAGTTGTGTCTTAGGTCTAGATTTCTTATTATTTCATCTCCTCTCATTATTTGTAAATGGACCGCTTGAGAAAAGTGGAAAATAAATCCATCTTGTAATTTCACTTGAAAAAATAAAATAAAAGTGAAAGCCTAATGTTTTGAAGTCAACTTAGCCTTGGGAATCTAAATGAAATGTTCAAGGTCTAGAACATTAGTAACTTATATTAGGATTTAACCTTAGCCAACATCTCAAGATTGAGATAGGTTGCAGCCAAACTTGAGGAGATCAGTTGCTAGGATTGAAGAGATTAGTTATTTCTCTGAAAACATAAAGAGAACAAGATAGGAGAAATCAATATCATATGAGAAGAAAGCAAGAGAGCAAGAGAAGAGAAAAGTGCATTCAAGGAGAAGAAGCCAAACAGCTCAAGTGACCAACAAGTACAACAGGTTGTACACTGTATCAGAGTCTTATACATGCACAGGCCATACACCGTCAAATTTGTCAAGCATATTTTATCTTTTATGGATTGTTGGAGTGTGCTTTAACGTTGAGAGGAAACAAAAAGCGATTTTCTCTCCAGGAAAGGTAAAAACAAAGCAGGTCGCACTGCTGTAGCTATACACTCTTTTACACAAAACCATGCATTGTTGTTTGAAGTGATTTATTGCAGCCACTAGTTTAGCAGGCTGTAGAAGTCACCTTATAAGCTTTGATTAAAGGACTGAAAATATGATTAGAAGGAGAAATCCCTGTGTTGTGTTTTATTTCTTCCGCTGTTCAATTTCAACTACGATGTAATTGATGCAATGTTCACAAATTTAATTCTGTTAAATAAACTTTATTTTGAGTTATTTAATGAGAGAATATTACAACAGCAGTCACTAGGATTAGAAAAATTTACATGGTACTAAAGATACTTCTCTAATTGAGATTCTCAAGGGTTTGTAATAGTAAATCACTGCTGGGAAGAAGAACCAGCAGCCAGAGGGTTTCAATTTTCTTTTCAAAGATTAATTTTCAAATCTAGGAGTTTGTAAATTAAATTTCAGAGGTGGCCTCAACTCGCCTTGGATTTGTGGATAGACTAGATGGTGCCTCAAATTTCTTATTGTGGAAAGTGAGGGTTACACTCTTATTAGAATAAAATAATCTGTGGGATATTGCCAAGGATGTTTTGCCTTCACCTACAAATTCGCAACAGTTGGCAATGTTACCCACCAAAAGTGGCTAACCCCTAGAAGAAAATTTTTCTCCCCGTTGGTCAGCCAGCAGTGCTATGATGATCCACAGATAGCTTTACTTCAAAGCTCTCCCCTATACTCCAGTGAGTGCTCTCTCCCATAAAACATACCTTTTGAAGGAAAGTGGATCATCTATCATAAGGTACATTAACCATTTATGTAATTATGTGCTTCATTTAATGTTTGGGGCATACGAATATGGATAACAAGCCTAGCTGGATGATTGACTACTATCAATTGTACCCTTCATCCCATGCTTCACATGGGAGATTATCCTTTTCCCATAGTTCAGTGTGACCTCCCTCAAGGCCCTTTTCTTCCATTGTTAGGAGGGGCAATAATAGGAGACACTGATTGATATAGTGTGCCCAAGGTAATCCACACTTGCCACCTTCCATTTTTACCTTAAATTTGTTAGAAAATCAATTAGGGAAGCATTTTTAATTTAACTTTTCCTTACTTGTCAGTTATTTGTGACGTTATATTTTTTTTCTTGTCCATGCTTATGTTCTTATCATTGAATAAATGACAAAACAATCAAGATTGCAAACATAAATATGAACACAAGATATAGAATCCAAGCCAGGGCAAAAAACCCCAGGGGAAGCCCCAAAAAGAACTTCTCTTCTTATAGAATCAATTCAAAGGAGACTTCCAAGACCAAAACCTAGACTGTCTCCCTCCAAGAACCAAGTCAACCAGCCAGTCTTTCTTCTTCAATGCAAGACAAAGTCTCCAAGGACAGCGAAACAAGATCTCTTCAAGATGAGGGCTCTTCTAGCCTTACGAGCTTACAAAAGCAGCCTGCAATACCTCCTGCAATTTCAGACCTTAGGTAACCCTAGAAACTTTAGGGTACTCGCATGTGTGTGTTGATTTGGGGTAGCACCAGAGGTGCTCTAAGCCTCAAATTTTGCAGGGAGGCTTGGGCACATGCATTCCAAAGAACCCAGAAAGTGTTTTGGGAAATTTCACCCAGAAGTGATTTTATTAAAATAATTAATATTTTTAATGGGGTTCCTAAAGTCTAAACTTATGAAAATTAAAATATTAATGGGTATTAATCTAATCAGGGGTGAAACTTCTAGAAAAAGCCACGGATCAAGCCAAAAGGATCTGAATCTTTTCTTATGTTTTAATCTAGGTCGTTGGTTGTCCTACAGGAAGATATAAGAAGGGGCTTGAGGGTCATTTGGGAAACACACAGAGAGATAGAGGAAATCGATTTTCTGAAGTGAGAAGTTCTCCGGAAGAAAAATCGATTAAAGAGATCTCTTGCAGTTGAGAGGCAAGGATAGCAGCTTCCAAAGAGAGAGATTCTCAGTCGGAGATACATTAGCAGAGAGAGGCAATAAGTGATCCAGAAGCCTTGACACAGAGGCTGACGCAGGGCCAGAAGGCACACGCAGAAGTGTCGCAGAGGCAGAGAGAGAAAGTCGAAAATTAGAGTAGAGGGTCAATTTCAGCAGCCGGAAGTCAAGGTGTGAGACCGGGAGGCTGAGAGCAATGACTCTGGGTTACTGATCGAGTCCCCATTTGGGTGACGCAGTGCCTGGAAGTGTTGACGTTGGGATAGCGTAGAGGCAGTGCAGAGATAGCGCAGTGCCTGCCAGGGGCACTTCATCCAGCAACCGAAACAACCGGGACTTTTTCTTAGTGATTGTTTGAGGTAAACTCACAAGGCTTCTGCCAGTATTTCTCTTTGTAACTGAATAACCCTTTGAGGTATTCAATGATGTATTCAGAATTTGCTACTGCTTAATAATAATAAACCCTCAAATTTGTTTCATCGGTTTTCCTGCATTTGGTTTTTCCGGGGACTTTTGTCCAAAAATAATTATGTCTCGTGTGTTTCTATTTCCTTGCTCAGTTTCTATGTTTCAGAATTATATTTAATTGGTGTAGGCTGCTTCAGTAATCTGCTTCGATATTTCATGAAGAAATCTGAAATAAGTTTGTAACATAATTTACAATCTAGGAGAAGTAGATTTAGCCAGTTGCAATAGGATTCCTGAGATTGTTAGATCTAGGAATTTTCACATGGTATCAGAGTTGTTGATGTGAAATAGGAAGAGCAGATCTAGCACTAAAGCAAGGGCCAACTTGCTGCAGCAGGCAACAGTTCGAATCCCCTAAGGGATAGCGCAGTTCTAGCTAGGAGGGTTATATTTTCGTGAGTGTCTCTCTCTAAGTGAGCCAACGGAGAGGTAAGACTGCCAGATCGAAAACTTGCCAAGGCAGAGGGAGCTACGCAAAGCCACGTAGAGCTAGAGGGACGCAGTTTTCTGCAAGCTGAGCGTTGGGCAGAAAAGTCGTCAGAAGGAAGAAGCAGATCACATAGTGAGGGAACACTTCCTCAGTGATTTCTTGCCGAAGAAATCAACATTTTTCATTTGTTGAGTAGCAGAGGAGCAACAGCTTACCAGCTCCATCAGGGAGTGCATAAGGCAGCCTAGGAGCTACGCAATAGGGAGAAAGAGGGAGTTGTTCGACATTTTTTCAAGGATATGGCAACCAATGGCTTGAGGGATCAGGACAAGTTGCATAGGGCTTCCAACTATGCCATCTGAAAGACTAAAATGACTTTCCTTCTAGATGAGCATACCCTCAAGACGTATGTTGATAATGTGGTAGTTGTCTAGGCGCATGCAAATCTGCTGAAGAAGTACAGAGCTGAGATGGCTAAGGCGAAGAGAATGATCCTGGATGGAGTCAAGATCATGTGGTGTGCCACGTTGCTAGCAAAGGGACCGCTAAGGAGATGTGGGATGCCTTGGCCACATTGTATCAGGGATCTTCCAAGCAACGGAAGATGTACTTAGAGCAGAAGCTAAGATCTACTCAGATGCAGAAGGGAGAACATGTGGATCCGTTCCTCACGAAACTGAAGGAGACCCGTGATGAGCTGTCAGTAGTGGGACATACACCTTAGGATTCGGAGTTAGTGAGACTGGCTCTAAATTTCATCTCGGATGAGTGGCAAATCTTTGTCCAGAGTATCCTGGGCAGAGCAGCATTGCCAAATTGGGACGAGATGTGGGCAGCTCTAAAACAAGAAGAGTTGAGGAGAGACTTGCTCAAGGTCAAACTTGACGGGAGCAACAGCAACAGTGGGTCGAAGCCCAAAGTAGAGGAGGAGGATAACGTAGCCCTGGCATCGAAGGGACAGCAGGGGCAACAGAGACAAAAGAAGGATGTCTCTAAGGTGAAGTGCTTCAGGTGGCCACTATGCATCCCAGTGCCCTTTGAAGAAAAAGGACAAGGATGAGAAGCATGATCCTAAGGTTGCAGGCGCAAAGATCGAACAGGAGGAGTTCGCCATGGTAGCCAAGATATCTCCAGGAGGGAGGTGGGCTGATATGGAACTGTAGTTCAATAGAGCTATAGATGGGCAGGATCTTTGAGGAGCCCACCTCTTGGATCATCACCTTGCTATGGGAGCCCATGATCAGTAGTAGCAGGATGGTGGAGTTTTTAGTTGATGCCATGGAGTGTTGATTCGACAGATGAAGTGGTTAGTAGCGCCAGAATGTGAGCAACGCAGGGTAAAGAAGCAGCAGTGCGAGGACGCACAGTGCAGAGCTTCAATAGCGCAATGGGTTCAGAAGAGAGAGTGGGACTAGCAGCCGTCAGGATTTCAGCAATAAGGTGTATCCACTGGATACTTGTCCAATTTTGGGTGTTTTCAGTTGCTTCTCTCAGCAACTGAGTTGCAGTACGGATGCAGTGTTAGCAATGGTAGTGTTAGCAGCATAGCAAATGCAGCGTTTGAGAGGGAGATGTAGTACAGATGTAGCATTGACAATGGCAGTGTAAAAGGCAGTTGTACAGTTGCAGCAGCAGCACAGTAGTTGGTGGACCGCATGTCAGACATCAACAGTGCAGAGGACGATGTTTCAGAGTCAGAGCAGTATGCAGTAGCAGTGTATTGCTAGAACACATTCCTCGCTAAGAGGGAGTGTTGATTTGGGGTAGCATCGGATGGGCTCTAAGCCTCAAATTTTGCAGGGAGGCTTGGGTACATGCATTCCAAAGAACCCAAAAAGTGTTTTGGGAAATTCCACCTAGACGTGATTTTATTAAAATAACTAATATTTTTAATAGGTTTCCTAAAGTCTAAACTTAGAAAAATTAAAATATTAATGGGTATTAATCTAATCAAGGTTAAAACTTCTAGAAAAAGCCACGGATCAAGCCAAAACAATTTGAGCCTTTGATTATGTTTTAATCTAGGCCATTGATTGTCCAACAGGAAGATATAAGAAGGGGCTTGAGGATCATTTGGAAAACCCACAAAGAGATAGAGGAAATCGATTTTCTGTAAGAAGTTCTCAAGAGGAAAAATCGATTGAGGAGATCTCTTGCAGTTGAGGGGCAGGGATAGCAGCTTCCGGAGAGAGAGATTCTTAGGCAAAGATACATCAGTAGAGAAAAGCAGTAAGTGATCCCAAAGCCTTGACACAAAGGCTAACGCGAAGCCAGAAGGGCCATGCAGAAGTGACGCAGAGGCAGAGAGAGAAAGTCGAAAATCAAAGTAGAGGGTCAGTTTCAGCAACTAGAAGCTGGGGTGTGAGACCGGGAGGTTGAGAGCAGTGACTCTGGGCTACTGATTGAGTCCTCAGCTGGGTGACCCGGTGCCTGGAAGTGCTGACGCTGGGACAGCGTAGAGGCAGCGCAGAGATAGCACAGTGCCTACCAGAGGCACTTCATCTAGCAGCCGGAATAGCCAGGACTTTTTCTTAGTGATTGTGTGAGGTAAACTCACAAAGCTTCTGCCATTATTTCTCTCTATAACTGAATAACCCTGTGAGGTATTTAGTGATGTATTCAGAATTTGCTACTGCTTAATAATAATAAACTCTCAGAGCTGTTGCACCGGTTTTCCCACATTGGGTTTTTTCAAGGACTTCTGTCCAAAAATAATTGTCCTATGTGTTTCTATTTTCCTTGCTCAGTTTCTATGTTTCAGAATTAAATTTAATTGGTGTAGGTTGCTTTAGTAATCTGCTTCGATATTTCATGAAGAAATCTAAAACAAGTTTGTAACGTAATTTACAATCTAGGAGAAGTAGATTCAGCTGGTTGCAGTAGGATTCCTGAGATTGTTAGATCTAGGAATTTTCACAGTGTGACCAATAGAAGGCAGATTTCAGACTTCCAAAATTTTCTAGGGCTTCTTCCTATTAGTTTTGTAGCATCGGAGGTGTTCTAATCTCGAAACTTTGTGGAAAGACTAAAACACAGCAGTTCTAGAGACTCACACGGATCGATCCAGAGATGATCTCAGCCATCAATTATGTTTTAACCTTGGTCATTGGAGTCCCGACTGGAGACTATAAGAGGAGGTAGATGGGTATATGTTGAACATACCAGCGCAAATACTCAGTGATCTAGACAGTTCGATTTTGCAGTACATGTAGTTGATTTTGCACAAACCCCTGTAGCTGATTACGCAGGGTGAAGGA
>APFE030658193.1:0-12569 GCA_000404065.3 Pinus taeda
GAGATTTTCCCCTGGATCCCAAAACCGGGACTACCAGCTTGATTTTTCATTATGTTCCTTTCAATGTTACAATACATATTTATACATGTTGAAGCATCCAATACCATGGACCGAAAAAAATCGCGTCAAAAACCATCGCATCCAAAACCATGTGGGAAAATCATGCAAAAAACCATAGGTAGGTCCACCCAAGCTAATATAGGATCCAAAACCAAAATTTTCCATAGAGGGGGTTACCTGCTTGTTAGAAAAGTATTATATATAACAAAGAATGCAAGACATATAATATGCGGAAAAACATAAACACATAAAACCAGAGAGACATAGATATATGTGGTTCACCCAGTTTCGGCTACGTCCACCCTGAACAGCCATTCCTTCCTTTCTATTATCCAGCAAAATGAAGAGACACAACCTACAGCAAATCCGTTGTAATATCCTTTGTTTTCTCTCACAGTCTCACCTATCTGTTTCTTGCTCTAAGATTACACATATATTCCACAGCCTCAATACAATACCCTCATTCAAAGAGAGGGGTTTCCTTCTAGGGCAAAAAACCCTAAACTAAACATAAATTCTACCGTCAGATCATCTGCCTAATGAAC
The DNA here is from genome assembly GCA_000404065.3 of Pinus taeda. Lineage (NCBI taxonomy): Eukaryota > Viridiplantae > Streptophyta > Pinopsida > Pinales > Pinaceae > Pinus > Pinus taeda. Next base: position 606 of record APFE030658193.1, read on the forward strand.
AGCCCAGATTGACTAGAAATTACTATACTTTTACAAGGCAATTTTACATCATTTTTTAGCTTTGGGGGTGATGCCCCCGAAACCCCTGCCAGGGGACCGCTAGCCCCCGAACCCCCCAGCCGAGGGGGGATGGCCACCCCCCGATCCAAGTCCCCCCTGCATCCCCTCGCATGGAGGGGTGTACAATCTTCCTGGGGTATACATCCGGCTGAAACAAAGACCTCTAAATTACAATGATAATCATGCTCCACACCCAACACTACTCCCCTCAAACCCCTGTGACCCCCCCCCCGCCCACGCAATCACAGCGCAACGAGGTGGGGCTCTGCCCCCGTCTAACCCCCAGTTACTACGATGGGCTAGTTGTGGAAAAGAATAGAACCCAACCCAACCCCAACATCAACATTCCTGTACCATTTTCATATATTAATAAAAAATTATTTATAAATACCTTTGTGTATTTTATATTAAAAGCACAAACACTCTAAAGTTTTGTTGCTTCAGTGGTATTAGAGCCATGCGAGCCTTTGGACATTATCCACCACACAATATGCCATTACAATTACATCCTGAAATCATGGAGCAATTAGGTGAAATTCAAGAAACATTTCAACAATTAAAAAAATCATGTGCAGAATTTTCAACATGTCTAAAGGAAGAATACGTTGACATGAAGAAAAGAGACATTAAAGAATGTTTTAATCGAGAAAATGATGTTGAACAGGTTGAAGTGGGACCTCCTCATGGTAATATAGAAGAGACTCCAGATGTAGTTGTAAGGAACTCTTCCGAGAAAATTTGTGAATCTAAAATCACCCCCAAGATCAGCAAAAATGTACCAAAAAGGGACATAGTTTCAATGGAAGTTGACAAGGACAAGGAAAATATTAAAAAATTGAAAAATACCTTGTCCTCTACTTACAGCCTTGCTCAAAGTACTTTAAAAAAGGAACCGGGTCCTATCAAACATGACATGAATGATACTAATAATGAAGAATGTTCTAACATGGACAAAGATGTTGAACATGTTGAATTAGGACGAGAACATAATAGGGGTAGGATTCAGAGTCAAAGTGTGCCTGATAGAAATTCCTCTTCTCTTCTGCACAACAATGATTATGAGAGTAACATTAATATCATCAAAATTCAAAGAAGGATAAGACGGTATTGGAGAAATTTATTAGTAGACATTCACATTAACATCGACAAGGTTTCCACAGACGAAAAATCACAAGTTGCAAAAGGGGCGCCTTGTAATCAGAACTTGATCGAACAATCCCTGACAACGAGAACAAACAAGGAAGCAAGGAAGAAAAAAATGGATCTCTAGAAACTATTCATGAAGAATCACTAAATTTTGTAGAAGACCGAGCTATGAGAATTACATTTTATGACAAGAATATAGGTAATCTTAAAGATAAAGATGAACCCGCTTGCCAAAAGTCTTTTGAGGAAGCTGAAAAATATGATGAGCGTGAAATTCATGACATCATTTCCCCCTTAAAGGATGGGAAGAAACAAAAGCAATTTGAAATTTAGCATAAACATCCAACTAGCTATAGCCATTTCCAATTCCAAAGTGGAAATGGAAAACTATAACCATTGATTCTATAACTAAATTTCCTAGGGAAACAAGGAAACGTGATTCAATAATGGCAGTAGTGGATAACTTGAAAAAAAGGCTACTTATTTTCTTCTAGTAAAACTCATCCATAAGACAACTAATATTGTAGAATTCTATATGAATGAAATTGTTAGATTGCATGAAGTACTAAAATCCATTGGTTCAAATAAAGATCCAAAGTTTACATCAAACCTTTTGGGATAATTAATTAAGGGATTTCATACAAATTTTAATTTTATCACAGCATATCATCCACAAATAGATAGGCACACAAATGAAGACATGTTGAGAATGTATGTGATAGATAAACAATCCAAGTGGAAACATTATTTGTGTTTGGTTGAGTTTGCTGATAACAATGAGTATCAGTATTTATTAAAGATGATTCCATTTGAATCTTTATATGGTAGGAAATTCAATACTCCACTAAATTGGGACAATTCAACAGGCATATTAGTATTTGGGTCAAATTATTCAAGGAGATCGAGGAGCAAAATGGTAAAAATAAGCATAGTTTAAAAGTATCTCGAGATAGGGAAATGATTTAAGACACATAAGAGCCGGATAGCCAAAGAATCTATAGTGGGCAAGCATGTGCTTCTCAAAGTGAAACCAAATAAAAACCCGTTCAAATTAAATTGTTGTACTAAATTTGGCAACCTATTTTTGTTGTCCATTTGAGACAATGGATAGGATATGACCAATTACATACAAAATTGAATTGTTTGCTTTCATGAAAGTGCATAATGTGTTTCACGTGCATTTCTTCAAAAATTATGTACGAAATCCTCACCATGTTATTGATTGAACTTCAATTTAGGAGTATTCATAGGAAGACTTCTAGATACAATGCGTATTCTGGATAGGAAGGCCATGATGCTATAGAAGAAATTCATAGGGTAGGTAAAAATATTGTTAGGTCCCTATAATACTATTGTAGCCCTTGTATTGTTATTGTGTGCCCCTGTTGACGAGTTGGAATGTACCACCAATAGCTACAAGGTGTCCCCAGTGCGATGTCCCAATTAAGCCTCGCAACGTTTGGGTAGGAGCCTGTAGACCTGGCTACCATCATGTTGATTTCGCTCCTGACCATCAAATGTGGAGATGTTATAGCGAGGACAAAGAAGAAATGTCTGGATAATGGGAACAAGGTCAACCTATGATTGACAAATTGCAAAAAGAGATGCAGTAAAATAACAACAACAACAACAAGAAGCATGATATGAGAAGGATCGGTGAGCTAAAACCATCTCAGACATACTTGAACAGGAACATGCCAGAGTTTAATTTCAAATCAATCCACAATAGGTTACCAACATGGTGTGGAAAAAGTAAATCACGGATTCAAAACGGACATGATTAGATTACCTCATCAAGTTTTTAAGGGAAAAAAATAACTACTTTTCCAACTCATATTTTCAAATTATATCCCTACGATTTGATTCAAATTTCAAACTGAAGCACTCATTGGATGCGGAATGTACTTTTTCATCCAAGGAGTACCCATGTTGCATATTTTTTATGGACCCTACTACATAAAAAAATGTGAAATACATGAAAAATTGTGATTGCAATCATGGTTTTTCATGTATTTCACATGTTTCATGTAGTAGGGTCCATCGAAAGTATGCAACATGGGTACTCCTTAGATACAAAATTAAATTTTGCATCTGAGTACTCCCACTCAAAGTTCGAGTAAAATTGTAGGGAGATAAGTTGAAAATATGAGTTAAAAAAGTACAAATTTTTAACCTTTTTACTCCAAAAATGGTGAATCATCCCCCATGGTTGACATCATCATATTGAATCCTATTGGCTCTTATAAAATTTATTTTTGTTGTACATTTTTGTTTTGAGGCCCATTTTTTACCTCAAAATTTCTCTAATGGATGCAAATATAAAAAAAGCAGGTACAACCATCATAAGAAGCACGAGAATCCATACTAAAAGAAAATAAATTCTTATTAATGTTGTTGCAAATACAAGTACATGTCTTGCAAACCATAAAATCCCAATACTGGAACATGGGCTGCTCATACTATTATCCAATACAAAACCCTAACCTCACCACATCTCACCCTACTAGTTGCCAAAAAGTTGAGTGCCTTTACCTCTTCAAGCACATGTCAGTTGCCTAAAGCTAGTCCTAACTCAAGTGTTAAAGTATCTCACAAATGAGGCATGAGGGTATATTTATAAATATGATGTGATTGTTCACCTATTGTGAACTTTTGCCTTCCCTCATGACTCTTGAGCTCCCTCACTATTGTCTCATGTCTAATGACTAATACATGACCAATTGATCATTTCTTCACTATCATTTATTCAAATTCAAGTTCTCATCCACAACTAAAGGAGGCCACAACCCCCTGATTTACATGCTACAATGTGTAGGACACTATTACACCCTAATATCATGTTTTGATTGGAAATGCCCCAATGCCCTGTGAGTCAAGCCACAACCTGACGAGGGCCCCAACACTATTTTTACCATACACTGTTAAAAGGATGCTTCGTCACCTGTAATTTATTAGCCACAACTAAAAATATCTCCAATGCCCAATTATTTATCATCACTAACTGAAAGGATGAGCCAACACCCTATGCAGGCTACGACTTGCACTAGCACCACCCTGTCACCCTAAAGTGTTGTCGAGACACAACCTAATGGTGATTCCAATCACCCTGAAGAGTCGTCAGACCATGTTTCACAATTTTCACTTGAATCCCCCTGTGCTTTGAATCAATATAATAATGTTGTAAGGAAAAAAAATATCCTGTTAAGTCCTAGTAGTCACTAACCACTGTATTATGTTGCTTATGTTGATCACTACAGAGTATTGCCCAAATTGATCACTCCAAAATACCGCACATAAAACCTTGACTGTCAATGTTGTCAAACCATCTGACAACAACACATGTTAACCATCGCCCATCATTGTAAAAACTACTACCACTGACCATTACACATCAATGCGTATCACTACTGACGTAGGCTATTCATATTATTATTGGATCATTGTACTGCACATGAATAGATGAGAATTCAATTGCTCACAAAGTTTCCTACCAACATCACTGAATCAAGCACTATGTATTGCTGCAAATGTTGAACCCAAATTTCTGATAATGGCATGCACAAGAATGCCTTAGGTCATCCCTACGACCTACTTTCAATGCTCTCAAAAACTACCCATGGAGAGCTACTAGCATATGTCTTTTCATTTCCACTGATCAGTAGTCATACATTGTTATCCATCTTTCTCATGTCAATAGGTTGTTCAACAAGGTGAGACTTGCTACCTTATAAGGTCACAATTATGTCACTAAGACAGTACACCGTCTAGGTCATCACTATAAGACACCTAATACAAATTCCTAGGTCATTATAGTTATCAAAGTGTTACTACAGGCTATATCTATAGCTAAAGCTTCTAAGCCAAGCTTTTGTGTCATTGTGTATCAAGTGAAGTCAGTATGTCTTGTCTATAGTTCAATTCAACGGTCAAGTCACACTATTCTTAGCCTCACTCTCATAATAAAACAATTATAAATCCAAAATTATAATTAACTAAATATCAAAAATATAGAAAAACTAGACATGGCAGAAAAGGCCTCGGCCTTACACCGTTCCTCACATTCTCATTATTAATCAATCCAATGTACAAAGAATGATAATAGTACAAATAAATACATGAGGAAGTTGGTCTCAAGATAGTACGTTTATCTTGGACACTATGGTTGAGAAAATATCTCAACAACACACTAATTTAGGAGCCTAACTAGTTGGAGAGAATCTCTCAACCAACTAAGCCTAAACTGACTCCTAACCATGAGGAACAAACTCAATCTAGAAAGGTAGGATTAAATTCTAACTTTCATGATTTTAATTAATTTAATTATTTGGACTTATAATTGTTTTTAATGTAAGAGTGAAGCTAACATTCCCCCCCTCAATGATAAGTCCAAATTAAGAACCATGAACCATCTTCCAATTTCTCATGTTGAAACTGTTGATCCTCAAAAAAACATTTGCCTAAAAAACCGCCAAAGTTGGATGCTAAAAAAACTCAGAACATGAATCAATTTCACGTCTGATTCATCTCTGAATGTCGCTTGACAACTCCATCATGTGCCAAGCTGCAAAAGAATCCATCTGTCCTTTGCTTGTAATCAGCATCCTTTGTCCACTGACAAAATATTGAGAACGTCCACTAGCTGATGACATTAAAAACAACTCACTATTGCTTTTGCTATGTTTGAAAACTACTCACGGCTGACTTTGCTGTCGATCGTCTACTAGCGAATTTTTTTTATGCTCACTCGCTGATGAAAATGCCCACTAGCTGCTTCACTGATGTTGTCGAGACTTTCAGTCTGACAACCGTTGAAAATTCCCACTGGCTGCCGCGCTGATATTGTTGATATTTTTAGTCTGACAACCACTGTCAATTTCATTGACATTTTCCCCCCTTTGTCAGCTAAAAGGAAAGACAATCTTCTGCAAATTATTTCTAAACTCCCCCCCTTCAAGTGTAGGAGTGTTTCACTGGTGTACTCCCCCGTTCAACTACACGAGAGTACCATCTTCATTTTTACTATTGGCTACATTATGTGTGAGTGAATTCGATTGTAAAACTTATACAATCGTCTGACCGTGGATGACCATTCCCAGGGATCAATCCATGAATAATCAATCTTCAATCTGCTTGATTGTTGTTGTTTGCTGCATTGTATTGATGAATGATTTGACTTGCCACAATGGTGACAAAAATGGAGATCAAAACATTGATCTTCCAGATGAATGGTTCTTTGACAATGAAGGCATTTTGGTTTGACTGCAACTTCAGTTTGCGTACATGTTTGTTTGTCTACAACTTTCTCATGGCTTGTTGATTGTATTTGATCAAGAAATCCTGCACTGATGAACTTGATCAGCTTACAATAATCGAGGATATGCAAGTTGTTTTCATCTTTGTCATATCTTAATCCTCGTCGATTTTTCTTACTTTGGATTTCTTCCCATGGCTTGATGATTGGTTTGGAAGAAAGTTGAAATGGATCAGGGACCACTTATTTATCTTCATCAGTACTGATGAAAGACTTGGAAACATCACTCTTTTGTTGCAACTCATCTCTTTGAAATTGCGACTCCAGTTGAAGGAACTCAATTGTTTCATGTGCATGTTGAAGATGAACTTGAGTATTAGCAAGAGTTGTTTTGTTGATGTTCACCATGTCGCTAGTTGATGATAAAATCAAATTGTTAAGAATTTGGGATAGTTGAATGTGTGTCGCCATGTTAGCTTGCTCACTTTGAATTCAGGCTTGCTTGTACTATTGCTTATTGTTGATGTTGTAAACACATGTTGGAGTTTTATAACTTGGTTGCTTGAACTCTTGATTTTACACTCGCTTAATGATGATCGCTTTGCTTGAATGCTTCACTGACACTTTGTGAATGCTTCAATCAACTTCACACTAGCTCGTTTGTTGTAGATGTTGTGCTTTGAACTTTTTCACTTAATTTTGACATGCTCGCTTGATTGGTTTTTTGAATGACACACTCGCTTTCTTTATTGTTTGAATGACACGCTCGCTTGATTAGTTGTTTGAATGACATGCTCGTTGGCTTTTTTGTTTGAATGACACGCTCGCTTGCTTTGTTGTTTATTACACTTGCGTTAAACACTGGCTTGACTTGATGCTCACTAGAATTCACACTTGTTTGATGATGGTTGCTTGCTAGATGACTTGCTTGAACTTGCTCGATTGATTACGGACACTTTGTGCTTTCTTGAATGTACTCACTAAAGGTACTGAAAAAAAAAAAAAAAGGAAGGGTGTCGAACACTGTCGAAAATGCACCTAAGAGACAAATGACAAGTTCAATCTTGATGACTCAGTTGAAGACTTACTTGAATTTAATGTATTCACCTTAACAATTCAAATTAGGGTGTCAGATACAACCAAAAATGCAATCGTACAATTCAGTTAAAACATGTTTATCTGCCAGTGATGCAAAAAGTGTTGATGATGTTGATGTCATCTTGGCTTGAAATGCTTGATTTTGTAGCATCCTTAACTTGATTGCTTTGATTACATGATGTGAAATGTGCTTGTTTGGAAGATCATCTTATCAAGTTGATGATGTGACACTTTGTGTTTGTGTACTTTAAGCTTTGATTACAGGGGCTTGATTAAGCGTTCTTATACTTAAGCTTGCTTATGTGCATGAAGTTGTTTAAGCATAATACAAAAAGATAATTTGAACACAACTCATGCACATGCATTCATTACACACGGTGTACCTAAGATCCCCTTATTCAATTTCAGGTGGATCTAAGACACAAGCACCACAAAAATTATGATTTTATTAATCACTAGAGTACATCATTCCTCAATGTCACAACTTTGACGTGAAAACTTTTCAATGAAAATGTCACACCTGCAAACTTTGGAAGCAAATTATCTTCAAAAAACTACCTGTAATGACACAATCGCTCTCAAAATAAAATATTACTTTGGATTACAATAATGACTTTCTCTAAAAAATAATTCACTTATCACTCCAAATACAAAATACTTATGACGCCAAAATATACCTATTCTCTACGCACCATATTTCTCCCAATTACAACTTATACCTTATCACTATGTTACAAAAAATTCACTTTATTTCCCTCATTTCCAACATAAAATTTATACACCTTATCTCTCCATTACATAAATAATGCTCAAAATTTCAAAATAACTCCTTACGTAACTTTTCAAACAAAAAATCTCTTTATGAAATCATTTGAAAAGTGATATAAAGTTACTTCTAAGAAACCCGAGATCTTTTTTTTCGTTGTTTCTGTTTTAAGTAAATGAGTGAAGCTACCAAAACTTCAATTTCTCGGAGTGACAGACGAACAGGGACAAGGCTGAACGCATTGATTGACCCCGGAATCATTTAGGCGGTGGGAGGTTTCAGAGATGGAGAGACTGAGGCTCTTCGTCCTCTTCGCTGAAGTACACCGTATTGATCCCCACTTACAACGAGCGTCTCAATATTGCTCTGGTGACCTACCTCATCTTCAAACACCTCAATGATATCAATTTCGGGATTATTTTCATTGATGATGCTAGTCCCGATAGAATTCAAGAAGTTGTGAAACAATTGCAGCGTGTTTATGGTGAAAGCCGCATACCACTGAGACCAAGGCAAGGCAAACTTGGGCTAGGAACTGCATATCTGCATGGCCTCAAGTATGCATCGGGAGATTTTGTCATCATTATGGATGCAGATCTCTCCCACCATCTATTTGCCAAGTTTCAGATAGATAACTGTGTTGATATTGTTTTTTTTTAATGTCAAGTTTAGAGTTATCTTGAATAGAACTAGATCAAATTTAGATCAAATTTAACTGACTGCCACTATAAATCTAAGTTATTAGCAACTGGCTTGCCTCACAATAACAAGTAACTTATGCCTCAACAAAGCCTAAAAATCCACTATAAAATAGCCAACCATTCTAGCCCAGACACAGCAGACACAACAGATCACTGGGACTGTTAAAAGGGGAAACTCTGGGAAGATAGGCGCCACGGCGGAAGGCACAAACAAATCAATAGGCTTGTCTCCATAACAGCCCCGCCAGGAACCCAATTAAATTCAGAAAACTATGCAGGACTCATATCATTAAATTCGTCTGCCGTACAATTCGCTGCATCTGATATACGAAACTTTCGTTGGGAAAGAGAAGAATATAACCAGGCTTGGAACACTTACCGGTTATTTCTGAAAGATTAGTTTCTGTTATCACATCTCCGATCACCCTCTGAAATTGCAGCGGTGGTCATTGCCTTAAGAATCTGAGCTTCACTTGCTAGATCCATAATGTTTGAGTTGCAGTGTTAATTTGATATCGGCCAGAATTTTAATGGCTAATATGAGCAGGCATAAGACAAGCAAAATAATTTTAAAAAGCATGCATGAGTTATTTCTTCACAGTGGATGATAGTCTATGCAGCAGCACAACGTTCTCAAGGAGAACCCATCGGCAGTCTACGCAACAGCACAGGCTTCCCCCGAGCACTGTCGTCTCTATTCACTCAGCCACCGTTGATGGCATTTGAATTGCTCTCCGTCGAAAGATGTTGCAGAGAATAATATCTCTACTCCAGCATTGATGAACGGTGATAAAACAAAGAGTGTCAGGCCGTATCTAACATCGGGGTATGCTGAAAACTCAGTTTGCAGCGCAGATAATGCCAAGAACTTACAAGAATTATTGGTAGTGATCAAATTTGAAGGGCATGTCTTAATTTCATTTAGAAGGGCACATATCTAGTTAGCATTTTTATAATGAAAAGCATAAAAAAAAAAGCAATTCAATTGACAATAGTAAATTATTTTCAAATTTCTTTTTATTTTTTCACAAACAAAAAGATACTACTATGTCAAACGCTGCATTAGTAAATGAATTACTCTTACACGTGTGATTGAGAAATGTAACCACATAAGATCATATTGCACAGGCCTTGAACTCAGCCACAATTGAACCAACTATGGGGACAAATCATAGTTGGGAAACTGCATATGAGTACAAAAAATAAACATATATACATAATTACATCTTAATGAAATTCAAATAAAAATAAAAATACGAAGAAACAAAAATACTTATATTAAAAATATATGGAATGTCTCATTTATAAAATTAAAAATAAATTCTAGCTTATATAGGAAGTATCAGTGTAATTCTAGCTTATAAACTTCAAATTTGACCAAATCACTATTCTATTGTCTATTAAAACTCTTTTGGAAAGCTGAGACTTCCAATATTTGCACATCTGAAATTATTGGAACTACAGTGCCTGTACTTGGCCGCAAAATTGATCTAAGATAGCTTTTTATTTCAATTATAAAACTTTGACAGTGGTGGTCCTCCAACTTAACATATCTTGTGCAATATCCTGCAATGATTACATTCAATATGTGTTCGAAAACATACAAACTTGAAAAATATGGTTATGCTTTCATTTACAAAATGCAAATGGTATTAAACTAAAAAAATTCACTTACCAAAATGGTTCATTCAAGTGCTCGATAGAGTAAGACAATGATGGTAATAAACACTGAACTTAACTATTATTTCATCTATTTCATAGTGAAGGGTTTTCGGATGTTTTCATCTCTTTCCACTTCATCATAAATAGCATTCCAATTCTACCCCATTTAGAAGCATGAGGTGCACTGAGATGAGATAAACATTAACATATCCAATGTTTTTTAAAGAAAGCCTTGACCTAATCCTCATTTTTTATCCGATTTAATTTTGAAAAACCTCTTTCACAAACTGCTGTACTAGCCGGAATAACAAGAATTGCTTGCCATAGTTGCATTAAGCATGGAAATCCTTCAACCCATTCAGTTTCACCTCCACATAGATCCCATGCTCCAAACACATGCTTTTTTGGGTAAGATTTATACATAGTACATATAAATTCATCCATTTCACTCATACATTTAATGTTGTCCACAAAAAGCAAGCCTCCAGCACTAAATTTTTCACATAAACATGTCAACCATCTTCTTGTTTGAGAGTCTCTGTCATCCATATCCTCATAATAATTACGTGGACTAAAAAACTTAGCTGCATTAAAAATAGGTAAATTTGTGAACCTTGCATTTAAAGAGTCAATCACCTTCATTACAAAATCCTTTCCCAGCGTAATGCAGTCATCTAGTGTCCCTGATCTTTGTGACTTTGGAAAACTCTTAAACCTCAATTCATGTACATGTACTATACCTGTGCAATCTGCAAACTCAAGAGTTCCTTGTTGTGTTTTATTTAAGAAGGATGATGTATGCATTTCACCTGCCCCAAATGTGCCTCTTAGAAATCGCTTATGAAGTAAGCTAATAGTGATATCCAAAGTTGTTTCAATAGATGTAATGTCAACATGATCCTCTTGAAAATTTTGATTCAGCTTATTTAATTCAATAAGCACATCTGCAAGTAAGTGGATGCAGAATTGAACTTGAAATATTGTAGCCATCTCATACATTTTGTTCTCCACTAACTCCCAGTCCCTTAACAAAGCAGGCATGAGCTTAACGAGTCTTTCCATGACTTTTCCTCTAGAAAGGCATCTAATATGATGAATTTGTAACGCTTCTAGCCTTGTGATTTGAAATGACTCCATTAGCTCTTTCAATTCTCCATGTCTTTTAGTAGATTTCCCTAACCATGAATAGATCTTGTTTGCAAACTTATCAATAGCTTGCAACTCTTCAAAATAAGATGAAGCATCATTAGCTGCTAACGCTTCTCGATGAGCTATACAGT
>APFE030658194.1:11285-37955 GCA_000404065.3 Pinus taeda
GGACCAGGACACGTCCATGAAGAATCCAGAGCACCCCGCCTGCCGAGCTCATCCACGGATCCCATCGTGATATTACCGGGGCCCAACACCTTCATTCGGCATTCCGAGGATTCATCCACTTGGCTAACTTCGGGGCATGGATCTGATACCACTTGTAAGGACTCTGGACACCACACATCTCCACAATGGTATGATATTGTCCACTTTGGGCCTAAGCCCTCATGGATTTGCTTTTGGATTTACCCCAAAAGGCCTCATACCAATGGAGATATTTGTCCATCCTTATATACCCATGATCCTCCCCACTTCTAGTCAATGTGGGACTTTGGTCGTATACCCAACACATGTTTTAGCTGGAAGTTGATGTTTTATTCCCTTGAGCAAGACCCCTCAGTATCTGGAATCTAGTTAAGGGGTGATAACTGCAAGTGAGAACTAGCTGTAGTTGTCTATGGTTGGGTGGAGAGTCCTTGTACCAAACTAATTTTCCCATACTTCTATTTTAAATTCAAGATAAGTCCCTGTACATGTGCTATGTACCAATGGATATAATTCTATAGGTTTGACTGTTAAATTTAAGCTGCATTGATTGCTTGAAATGTGCACAATTCACAGTGATAATTTGAATAGGAAGAGACCCTGTTAAATGGTTCTTGTGATTGTGATTTCGATATAAATGCTCAGAATGCAGGGAGGCATATATATTTATATTTATATTAGTGTTGTAGGAACAATGTGTGTATAACTACATAGTCAGTATGGGTAAGCAATGGTAAAGGCATTTTAAACTTTTTTTATTTTATTAAAACATTCAACTTTGTTTTTGAGCAAAAATAACGAAGGCTTCGAGCACAGTGGGTTGTGGAGGAAAACCAAAATTAAGCATTACAAACCGATCCTTCTGCAATCATGCTCGACCTAAGAGAACACACACACACACACACACACACACACACACACACACACACACACATTATACAATGTTGGGGTTGGGTTGATGTGTCTCGAAGGTTAGCCCCTAGAATCCAAAGAGGCACAAGCTAGAAGAGGGTCAGGGTAATAGGACTAGGATGATGTGTCTCGGTGGTCCCATCCTAGAGGGGTATAGAGGAGCATGCTAGGGAGTCTTAGGGGTGACATGATTAGGATGACATGTCATGGAAGTTCGCCCTCAGACGCCCCAAGAGGTGCATGTTGAAGAGTGTAAGGATGATGGGACTAAGATTACATGTCCCAGAGGTCCCATCCTGGACACACAAGAGGATCTGAAAAGGAGAATAACTAGGGTGTTAGGATCAGGGTGACATGTCCCAGAGGACCCACCCCATAGGTGTAAGGAAAAGTGTTGGGATGAAGTGCCAAGAGGAAGCATAATGGTAGGATGTGGTATGTTGACACTAGGGAGGAGGTTGAAGGAATATGACCCAACTTGATGTGATGTGCATGTCAGTAGAACCCGCAGGTGGTTTGGGGAAACATGAAACTGCCTTCTTTGACACCCCCTATAGTGGTTTTCGAAAGGGGTGTCGGACAATGTCAAAGTGTAGATGAGCCATAGATCTAGAGATGAGTGGGTTCATAAATCCACTTTGCAACACCCTCTTTCCCATTATCCATTAGGCATTTCGACCCATCAGAATTCATGGATCTAGAGCACAGAGTCTCATGGATGTTGATTGTAATGAGATTTACAAGAGGCATACCTGTGGAAGGGCCTCGACAACGGTGGAGACTACCAGAGTGTGGCGGTGTGGAAAATTATTATTGGTCCTAATGATTAGTGGATGGTGGGACCTGTCGAATATGGGCGCATGACATATATTATGCGAACCTAACATTATTATGCCCATCAATAATATATATATGTATATAAATAAATAAAAAAAGAAAAAGGAGACTTTGGTTATGAGACCTTGGATGAAGGTTGGTAACTTCATTAATAACCTAAACTTTAAACAAAAATTAATAAGGAAAAAAACACCAAGTTTTTATAAATCCCATCTTATACAGTACAAGAGAAATGGATTCACAGAAGACCACCACAATGGGGTAAGTGGGTGGATTTGTTACACATGTTGGAAAAATACGGGGGGGGGGGGGAAATGGGAGCGGGGGTGGTGATCAGTATTTTAAACTCACTTCAACTTTTCAATTTATTATTCTAAAGTATGTACACTATTTTTATTTAAGCAACTAACATATGTACGTGACTGCACTGAAAGACAATCACGTATATCTAGTTAATAAATTATTCATAAGTTCCATCAGATATTTATATTTAACCAATGCACTATTAATTTCATCAGACATAAGTATGCAGTAAACAGAATAATAAATCATCACACGTAATGATCTAGGTGGATCTCTAGACACCAGTGGCATGGAAAAGGCTCAAAATTCAAAGTGGCGGAAAGTCGATTAACTTGACATCAGATCGAAGTGCTTGTTGTCTTGATTCCAACGATGTGAATGACACTCCAATCCGACTTCGGCTGAGGAAGATAGAGGCAATCAAAGTTTTGGTTGACTTTTGTTGACTGGGCAAGCTTAATGGAGACACAATTTGGAAGTTTTCTGGTGGACGGAATCCGGCCAACTTCGGTCGGATTCCAGGCGAAATTGTTGCCTCGTTAAATTGTCTCCTTCGGTCCAAATTCCAAATTTTAAAAAATAGCCATATTTTTATATAGCTGAAAAATTATTAAAAAAAGGGGGTTGGTGGGCCATCAACCCCGCCACTCTAATCTGTATCATACATGTAAATTTGGAGGGGCGGGCCACTACCCCCGGCCCCTCCCCCCATACCACGAAAATCGTTGCACGTAGAGCAGGTGGTGGGCCAGCCCTTGGGGCACGGACCCAACCACAACCACCATTCAACAAAACCACCCATGAGACATGGGCCACCGTTAGGTGATAGGTGAGGTGGGCAGGCCCAACCCGACCTCCCTTTTAAATAGATTCCGTTGTGTAAAATGGGAGGGGGCGGGGTTTGATCGCCCAACCCCCTCCATAATAATTGGATCTTCAACCATTCCACCCAACAGAATTTTGGAAAAATCCGCCACCCTTTGGATATTTAAAACTTAGTTCACCAGTGTGCCCAGGCAGCAGGATGAGCGCACACACAATTCGAGGCATGTTCATTTGCAGGTGGCGGAACCATGAGTAGTGCAGAGAGAGGGGGCATAATCATGATCTGAGAAATTTCTCTAGGGGGCCAGATTTTCAATTTGCCAGATTTCGACAAATTTTATATGGTTTCAGCATTTCTCGACGCCACGAACTAGATGGTGCTGTCCGTTTCTCCAACAGAGTTATGCATTTTTCAGCCATTTTCCAGAATGGAGGTATGAGACTCCTTTTTGTAAATGATGATTGTACTCTTCTTTCTCATGCCACTTAATGAATGAAGGCCTCCCCATTGATCGAGCAGGGCTCGAAGACGTAGTCCAAATTGGATGAACTCCATTATCAAGTCTCTTGTCTTCTTTCATGCTTTATGTGTTTCTCCTCTTCTCTCATGTGCACATTAAATTTCTATGTTTAAGCTACAATTTATGCATGTAATTCCTTAATACATCTATAAGTAAAAGATCTTGGATCAAGTGGTATCAAAGCAGGTCTTTGTAGATGTGAATTGCATGTTTGTATGTTAACAAGAAACAAGCTCCGTAGAGGTGAAGGGAAACTAAAGTCTTTTGATCCTGAAGCGGGGCATGCACATCGAAGGAGAAATATGGTAGATGAAGAGGCTCGTTATGAAGGGGAGCTCAATTTCCGCAAAACCTTCTATACAATGGCAGAAAATGTCGGTAAATTACTTTCAAGGCTGGAGAAAGAAGGGGGGAAAAAGGCAAAAGAACAAGGTTCAGTGCATGGAAATGGTGAAGAAGAACCCCCTCCTTCTCCTTCCATGAGTGAAAGTTCTTCTTTCTCTCATCACCATCATCATAGAAATTCAAGGGATGCATCTAAGAAACCTTTCTTTAAATTAGATGTCAAATTTGATCTTCCCATGTTTAACGGTGAAAGTAATGCAGAAAAGCTTAGTAACTGGATTAGGTAGATTGAAATCTACTGTAGGATTTAGCAGATCGAAGAGGGCGAGACAAAGATTTAGCTGGCCTCTATTCGGCTGAGTAACACTACTCTTGTCTAGTGGGAGAGAAAATTGCGAAGCAGTAAGAGTGTGGGTAATCTTCTTTCCTCATGGCCTAGTTTCATTTCTGCATTGAAAAATTTTATCCCTTGGGTTATAAGAAAAAATCCTTAATGGATTGTCAATACTTAAGGGAAGGCAGAGGTCAGGATGTTCAAAGCTTTATAGAGGAGTTTAGAAAACAAGCACTTAATTTGGGCATTGCACTTGACTCACCTGAAGTAGTAACTAAGTATATTTGATCATTACATAGTTACCTTAGACATTCATTATTATTGTTTGAAACAACTACTATTGACTTGACCAGTGTGAAGGCCATCCATCTTGAGAACAACGGCAAAAATGAAAGAGATGATCATTTCAAGAAACCACCTTTCAAACCTCCAAATGGAAAACCCAAAGTGAAAGGAAAAGGAAAGGAGAAGAGGATGGCATCAACCAAGAAATATGAAGGAGAAAGGCCTTATCACACTCACTACAAAAAGGAAGGTCATGACGACGATCATTGTTGGAAACTATACCCAGAAAAGAGACCAAAGAAGTATGGAGGAAAAGGCAAGCAAAAGACAGTGGAAACTGTGCAGCAATACCTTGGATTCGATTCCAGAGATGAAGCATTGGTCACAACAGTAGGAACAAAAGGTACTCTTACACCTCATGTTAATTCTGAATCACATGAAGGCACTAGTTCAATATATGAGTCTCTTCCTAATGAACGAAAGAGAATTGAGCTATTTCACATTAGAGTTATCATAAATCATACAAAAGTGGAAACTCTATTTGATACAGATCCCAAGCAAACTTAATTTCAGAGTCCTTGGTAAAGAAGTTAGGCTTAGAAACCAAACCACATCCAAAACCTTATCCACTTGGATGGATACATGATAAAGCAAAACTGAATGTAACTAAGCAGTGCAAGGTTAAATTTGTGATCGCTTCTAAGTTAGTGGATGAGGAAAAACTTGATGTGATGTCATTGGATATCTGTCACATGGTGTTAGGGAGTCCATATCTATATGATAGAAAGGCAATCTTCTTCTGTCATGAAAATAAATACCAAATCACAAAAGATGGGGTAGAATATATTGTAAGGGCTCATCAAACTAAAATCAATGCCAGCCTTGTAAGTGCAGGACAAATGAAGAGGTTGGTGAATTCCAGTAAGGGTTGCATGCTTATGGTTGTAAGGGGAAAATATGCAGAATTATCCAATGCTTTCTAGGGTTGTGATCATGTGCATAAAAAGGAATTATGTGAATTAATTTCTAACTATGATGAGATGTTTCAGGAACCAAGGGAATTATCTCTGAAGAGGGAAATCTAACATGAGATCCATTTGTAGCATGATGCTCCTTTACCAAATATTGGCATGTATAGGATGTCGACCATTGAGATGGAGGAGATCAAAAAGCAGGTGCAGGAACTATGGAACCAAGGGGTCATCAGACTGAGCACTTCTCCATGCGGCTCACTAATTGTCTTAGTGCCGAAGAAAGATGGCACATGGAGGATGTGCGTGGATTACATAGCACTAAACAAAATCACGGTGAAAAATCGTTACCCTCTTCCACCCTTAGATGATTTATTAGATCAGTTAAAGAATGCTATCTATTTCACCAAATTGGATTTACGTAGTGGCTATCACCAGGTCTGAATTGCAGAGCAGGATGTGTGGAAAACCACCTTCAAGATCAAATAGGGGTTGTTCGAATGGATGGTGATGCCATTCAGACTTTGCAATGCTCCTGCCACTTTCATGAGGGTCATGAATGAGGCCTTTCATTGATGAATTTGTTCTTGTATATCTAGATGATATTCTTGTCTTTAGTAAACGTTGGAATGAACATGTATACCATGTGAAGAAAGTGTTTGATGTATTGAAAAAAGAAAAACTCTATGTAAAATTGTCAAAGTGTGAGTTTGGGAAAACCTCTTTGGTTTACCTAGGTCATATTGTTGGTCATGGTCAGCAAAAAATTGATCCTTCTAAGGTTGAAGCGATTGTAAATTGGCCTAAGCCTACTAGTGTAACTGAGGTTCACAACTTTTTGGGTGCGGTACAATATTGGAGGATATTTGTTTCCAATTTCTCTATTATTGTAGCACCTTTACACACATTGACAAGTGTAAAGCAGACATTTCAATGGGGAGGAAAGCAGTAGAAGTCCTTCGAAACATTGAAAGAAAAGATTAGCACTGCACCGGTCTTGACCTTACCAGATCTCCAACAACCATTCGAGATCGAGACAGACGCCAGTGGATATGCCATGGGAGTTGTACTGATGCAGCAAAAGAAGCCGATATGTTACCATTCAGAAAAGTTCTCTCAGGTTGTGATAAAATATCCCACTTATGACAAGGAGTTATATTCCTTGGTCCAGATTTTGAAAAAGTGGAAACACTACTTGATCGGCAAGAAGAACATCATCCATATGGATCATCAACCCTTGCAGTATCTTCAGTCATAAACCAAGTTGCAACAATCTCATCATTTTAGGTGGATGGGTTTTATTTAGTAGTTTCATCTGGTAATAAAGTATAAGAAGGGCACTAGCAACAAAGTGGTCGATATGTTATCTCGCCCTCCTATTTCTACTTCTGTTATTTTGCATAATGCTTCATTATATTTTGAAATTTATGTTGAACAATATGCTAACGATGATGACTTTAAGGAGATTTATGCAAAACTAACCCATGGTTCACAGGTGGAAGACTATCACTTGCAGGGGAAACTGTTGTATCACCTTGGTAAATTGTGCATACCCACAGGGGAAAGGGTACATGTAATTCGGGAGGCCCACACCTCCCTTGTGTCTGGTCATTTTGGTGTTGAAAAAACTTTGTGTCATGAACAAAGATTTTGTTTTTGGACTCATATGAAGAACATTGTGACTCACTATGTAAAGGGATGTGTGTTGTGTTCTATTTCAAAGCCCTCTAATAGAAAAATAGAGCTCTACACACCACTCCCTATTCCGAGTCGTCCATGGGAAAGTGTGTTGATGGACTTTGTCTAGAAAAGTCACGACTATTTGTATGTCGTCGTTGACTGTTTTAGTAAGATGTGCATTTAATGCCTTGTAAAAAGCAGATCACTACAAAGAAGATTGATTGTCTTTTCTTTCAGCATGTTTGGGTCCATTTTGTGTTGCGCAGATCGATTGTGTCAAATTGGGACTCTTGCTTTCTCGAAGAGCTTTGGACCAGCTTGTGGAAGATGATGGACACCAAGTTGAAAAGAAGCACGACATTTCATCCATAGAATGATGGATAGACAAAGGTTGTCAACCGCACCATGGTACACTTGTTGCAAGGCTATTGTGGGAAACATCCTAGGTTGTGGGATGAGCATCTTCGATATGTAAACATTCCTACAACCGAGCAGTGCACTCATCTACGCATTGTTCAACATTTGAGACATGTTTTGGCTACCTGCCAAAAGACCCTTTTGATATGGTATTTGGAAGGGAAGATGACTCTAGTGGATGTGATGACAAGGACAGAGCACAACAGTTCATTCAACGGATCCATTTGACTCACCAAGCAGCACAGGAGCAGTTGGAGAAAAGTCAGGCCCAGTACAAGGCTCGACATGACAAACACCGATTTGACCATCAATTTAAAGTGGGCGACAAAGTGTGGTTCCATATCAGCAAGGAAAGGATGAAGGGAGAAGGGAAGAAGTTGCGACCAATCCGGTATGGTCCATTCACCATCTTGGAGAAGATTGGAAACAATGTCTTCCATCTCGATTTTCTGACATATATGCAAATGTACTCCATAGTGAATGTGGAAAACTTAAAGCTGTATGAGCCACCTTTGATTATGGACATCGAAGAGGTGGGCATAGTTCCTACAGTTGATGAATTTGCAATAAAGTATCTCGATGAGTTACCTGAAGATATCATCCTTGCCAGAAGAACCAAGACTTCACGACAAGGAGATGTGGAATACCTTCGAATTGGTTTCAAGGGGATGCACCATAATAAGGCAAAATGGCTGGAAAAAGAAAGAGTGAGAGAAAAATTTCCTCACTTTCCAATTGACTGATAAAGATTTTGGAGGTCCAAAAGCTCCTCAATGGGGAGGATTGATCCAGGTGGATCTCCAGACACCAGTGGCATGGAAAAGGCTCAAAATTCAAAGGGGTGGAAAGTCGATTAACTTGACATCAAATTGAAGTGCTCGTTGCCCTGATTCCAACGGTGCGAATGACACTCCAATCCGAGTTTGGATGAGGAAGAGAGAGGCAGTCAAAGTTTTGGTTGACTTTTGTTGACTAGGCAGGTTTAATGGAGACATAATTTGGAAATTTTCCGGTGGACGGAATCCGGCCAACTTTGGCCAGATTCCAGGCGAAATTGTCACCTCGTTAAATTGTCTCCCTCGGTCCAAATTCAAGATTTTTAAAAATAGCCATTTTTTTATATAGTTGAAAAATTATTAAAAAAAGGGGAGTGGCGGGCCATCAACCCCGCCACCCCAATCTGTATCATATATGTAAATTTGGAGGGGCTGGCCACTACGCCCGACCCCTCCCCCCATACCACAGGAATCGTTGCATGTAGAGCAGGTGGTGGGCTAGCCCTTGGAGCATGAACCCAACCACAACCACCATTCAACAAAACTGCCCACGAGACATGGGCCACCGTTAGGTGACATGTGAGGTGGGCGGGCCACCCAAGGCAGGCCCAGCGCGACCTCCCTTTTAAATATATTCCGTTGTGTAAAACGGGAGGGGGCGGGGTTTGACCGCCCGACCCCCTCCACAATAATTGGATCTTCAACCATTCTGCCTAATGGAATTTTGGAAAAATCCACCACCCTTTGGATATTTAAAACTTAGTTCACTAGTGTGCCCAGGCAGCATGAGGAGCGTGCACACAATTCGAGGCAGGTTCATTTGCAGGTGGCGGAACCATGAGAAATGTAGAGAGAGGGGGTGGAACCATGATCTGAGTAATTTCCCCAAGGGGCTAGATTTTCACTTTTTCAGATTTCGACAAATTTTATATGGTTTTAGCATTTCTTGATGCCACGAACTCGATGGTGCTGTCTGTTTCTCCAATAGAGTTCTGCATTTTTCGGCCATTTTCTAGAATGGAGGTATAAGACTCCTTTTTGTAAATGATGATTGTACTCTTCTTTTCCATGCCACTTAATGAATGAAGGCCTCCCCATTGATCGAGCAGGGTCCTGAGACATAGTCCAAATCAGACAAACTCCATTATCAAGTCTCTTGTCTTCTTTCATGCTTTATGTGTTTCTCCTCTTCTCTCATGTGCACATTAAATTTCTATTTTTAAGTTACAATTTATGCATGTAATTCCTTAATACATCTTTAAGCAAAAGATCTTGGATCACATAAGAAACACAACAATACATAAGGACACCAGGAATTTTAGGTGGAAGCCCAATGTGGGAGAAAACTATCGCTACCATCGTCTCCATTTTCTTCTTCTTTTATTATTAAGAAAAATTATTACAATCTTATACTGGCACATAATGTTACTAGAACACAAGCACCCACGTGAAAAAGGCTACAACTTTCTCTCATTCTTCAACACCCAATGGAAGGGAGTTACAACCCCCTGATCTCATTTACCATCTCCTACCGGAAGGGAGCACCTACCCCCTGCACAAATTTACCAACTACCACTAGAAGGAAGCTTTGAATCCCTTACTGAAGGAACCAACCCTCAGTACCTCTTTTGGACCACGTATCATAATATTTCATATTGGATCCACCTGAATCAAAACATCAAAACCTGTAGGCCACCTTTCATCATATTTTCGAACTAGACCCACACCCATCATTAAGCTCAATACCAAAATGAATACTATATCTAAACAAAACCAACTGAATCACTGTATCATTAGCCAACCAATCACTAAATCTTAATCAACCATTACAGCTAAATCAAATCATTCCATATCAGACATAAATCATTAGATTATACCAATGCACAACCATTCATCAATATACCAAACCATTTATTGTCATCACATAAACCAATTGTTGTCACTACAAAACCTGATTAGACATACATCATAATGTATATGCTACTGTTCTGAAGCACACCTATGTATAGACACGTTTCCTCTGCTAAAGACTTGTGTACAAATATCAAATCACTGACTACTAAAATATTTTTCAAACTGAATCATTGGGTCAGTCACTGAATATTGAATCACAACAAATACATCAATACTGACTTACTAAAAACCCAATCACAATGCAACATCATCATTGATCAATATACCAAGTCATATTCAACCCAATCAACACTGTCAAACAGAGATTATCATGATAGAGGCATCATCAATATACAACAACAAACATAACAAAACTGATCAAATGTGATCATCAAGCCATGCTGCAAAACCCTAGAATATATGTGCAACATTCACAAGACATATCGACAAATGTACGAGCTTACCTTTCACAACATCTAGGTACATATATCAACATACTACAAACTTTATCTCAGAATAGATACATGACCCTATAGAGATGGATCCTCATATGTACGTGACAATTCCCAAACATACATAAGTACAAATCTGAAAACTTTCGCTGCAAACAAAATTTCATTCTCTACAACCTTTACTATCATAATTACAAAATTTTGAATACTTCATTCAAATCACAACATCATTATAACCATAAATCTATCACTGTTAGTTACTTAGAAATTTTCAATAGCTAAATCAAACAAGCATATATTCCAACATACTTCAGATCTTTCAAATTTGAGTCTTATCCTTGCTTGGTGCGCACCTGTTTCAAATTAGACTACACATGAATAACACATTACATGCACACTGAACACCTTGATCTCCATCTCCTTATATAGTTTTAGCCTTATCCAATACCTTAGGTATATCCATTGGTAATTTCGTTAGTATTATTTGATGGGATCAAATAATCGTTGTTGCACCCATTACTATGGGCCAATACCATGGTAATGACCCATGGTATCCAAAATAACATGGTTCGGGTTCTGTACACAACGTTTCTTCATAATATCTGCGTATGTACGTGACCTTGCTTCTTAGGACCTGCATATACTTTCTCAAACTTTACCTTTACCATCCATCTATCTCTAAACTAACATTCCTATTTCCATATCACCTATAACATTTGTACTAGTCTACATAACCATCATGTTGACATCTTTATCAAGTACGTTTCCATCAAGGACAACATATTAGCCATAATGCCAACAATACCCCCCTTTGGAATTGATGACAACCACTTTGGTGTTTGGTCACCACCAATAAACACACCTGCAAATACTAAGACTTCTTACCAATAATTCTTCTCCAAACACCAAGCTTCTCTCACCATTTGACATCAAGGGAAAAGGGATAACCGATGCTAAATGAAGGCTTCTCTCCCCCTTGGTAGAGACGATCACTATAGGTCTGATCTGCTGAATATGAGAATTGCATACTAACCATGCTCCCCTTTAGCATATGTTGGACCTTCTCAAGATATACAATAAAAGCATAAGACTTAATGACTTAACTAGTTATGACCTTTCCTATCATTAATTACTCATGATTACATCAATTACCAAACACAATGGGGTTACATATTTGACCCAACTCTACATCAATGTCCCAACATAATGGGATTACATACATGAATGACTTGACCCCAATAACCCATATATGATAGAGTTTTACAATGATTTACAACATGGGTCTTTACATTACCTTTGCATCAAGAGATAGATATGACATTTATAACCAAAACCAGAGACCTCAATGGTGAGGTATAAAGACCATGATAGTCATCAACAACCATCATAGACCATATATGAACCTATAACATGAACATCTAATCATAACAACATAGACAACAGCATGAACATCCTCATCATCATCATGTAGGACAATGTTGTCATCAATATGTGACTAAACGTGCAGTGTTTCCAAGTATCACCAAGTAGTTGTAGCAACAACATATCAATAAACATCCTCTTGACTTCATGTAACATACTTTTTCCAAATATAGGAAGTGTTATAATCCATAGGCATTAATAACAATCTCTTGAATCAGAATGCCATCATATTATCTTCATACATCCATCAAAGACAAGGAGAAACTTCAACGTCAATAATGACCATAGAATATACTTCATCAAGTGTATCAAGTAGAATTATCACACCATAAACAACTTCACCAAAATGCAACTCAAGTAATTATCCATAAGATCCCTATCTAGAATTCATCCATCATTGATAACCCATGACATAGTGACAAAAATATGTATATATATTCTCATCAATGAGAGATGCCAACAACAATGAATAAATCATGAACTCAACTAATTGTAGCATAATATTTTGCAATCAAGCTCTGTTAGTAACTCATCTCCTTGATCTCATATTATCAAGATCAACATGCTCTCTTCACAAATAAGAAGAGCCACAATCCTCAAGTACAAAATACATATCAATTTCTTGTTTCACAACACAATAAGCAACATATACATATTCTTTCCATTCATCAACAACATATGTGAGAGCCAAGAGCACCTCCAGCATCACAAGACATAGAAATGAGTAGTAACATCATCAACCAACATCTTCAATGAACATATGTATCTTTCTTATCAATGTTTGACATCAACAACTTCTTCAAATAAGCTCAAGTAACATATAGGAATCATCCATAACTTCGCCATATGAAACCCATGCATCATTGGTGACATAACACCAACATATAAATGTCAACAAACCGTGAATGAGTCAAAAACTCAACCATCATTCCTAAGAAGCATAATGAAATTATTAATAGTCTCCAATAAACCAATGTTAATGCTAGAATATCAATAGCCAACTAATAAAAATAAATGAGAGACTCCCCTTGAATATGTGCCATTATTTATTCATCACTGGAAACTATATGTGATTGTCTAGGTCTAAAACAATGTATACACATGACTGTCCTTCATGAGATCTTCCTACATAAAGTGAATTGTTGATTCTTTATAGTCATAGCCCCCCCAAACATGAATCTATGTGTTCCTGTTCACTACTACAGATATACTGTCAATAATATAAACATCACCAAAATAACATAGGGAATCATCATCTAGATACACTTGCATAGATCCCCCTGAGATCATACATCTCTGATCCTATGGACATGATAATCATCACTTGTTTTCCATGAGGTTATATACCTCACATTCATTTTTTCATTCACTTTTTAGAAGAAAACATTAAGAAAAATAGACTATAGTGGGAACCATCTTACTTTACTCTAAATCTGAAGACAGAGAGGAACTATACCTCTTATTTCTGCTTGAATTCTTCTCTGCTAGCACATATAATTTGTCTAGATTTCTATATCCTCTTGCTATAACCTTTCCAATTTATTCATCTATAACTTTGCATTTAGTTGATGTAAATACACATATACATCCTTTGTTAGATATTTGACCTACACTAAGAATATTATACTTTAGCCCTTGAACTAATAATGCATCAACTACTTTTTCATAGTTATCAAGTTAGATTCTACCTTTTCCCATAACTTTTGTTGGAGCACTATTTCCAAGAATTACTTTACCATCTTTGTTTCTTGAGAGAATCAAACTTGTCCTTATCTCCAGTCATGTGATGAGAGCATCTACTATCTATGTACCATTCATATTAATCTTCAAATGAACAAAGAGCAAGGCCACACCTTATCTATTATTCTTCTTTCTGCTTATTATGAGAAGTGCTGGTGGATCCATATTTCTTAGGTCTTTTGGTAACAATGTTTTTATCTAGTTGCTTTCCATGTTGTCTATGAAGATCCATTGATTTGTTCTTACATTCTTTTTCTACATGCACAAACTTGTTGCAAGAATAACATCTTATATAACTAGAAAATGGAGCTGAGGAATAATAATATGTCTAATTCATATTCCTTCTATTGCAATCAATAGCTTTGTGAGCAAATATGTTACAAGAAAAACAATATCCCTTAAAGAAACCTGAGTACCTGGGTGTTGATGACCTTCCTATGAAGTGGCTATTTGCTTGAGATCGAATCAATATGCTTCTGCAATTGGGTGCAATATGTCCATAATTATGACATATAAAGAAATTAACATTATTGATCAAAGGAGAGAATCAATTAATGTTTCTATTATTGGGAGAAAATGATTTCTTTTGAAAATTCATCTTCCTTGGATGTTGATCTGGTTGAATTCTTATATCTTTAACAATAATTTCAGATTTCGTAATGTTATCCTTCAATATCCTTGCACAAGCATGCAAACTAGATTCTCCTGTTATAGTTTCATGAAAACCAAGACCAGATTTAATGGAAAGAGACCTTTGACTATTAATAATGTTATCCAAAATATTAGTACTATATTGAAATCTCAAGTGTTTATTCTTTTCTTCTAATTTACCTTTTAGAATGTTTACCTCAACTACCATTCTTTGGTATTGTTCTTCCTTTTCCAAATACTGCTTCCCCATTCCTTCTTCCAATTGCTCCTTTAATTTGATAATCTCTTCCTTTAACCCATTCTCTTGTTCTTCAAATACTTGAAATAGTTTTTCATTTTTCTTGTTTGACTTTTCAAGATATACTCTTATAGAGGCGATCCCAACTTCAAGTCCTTCATAATATTGTTTAGATTCTACTGCAACATTTACTGATTTAAGATGATCCCTATTATC
The DNA here is from genome assembly GCA_000404065.3 of Pinus taeda. Taxonomy (NCBI): domain Eukaryota; kingdom Viridiplantae; phylum Streptophyta; class Pinopsida; order Pinales; family Pinaceae; genus Pinus; species Pinus taeda. Next base: position 26,143 of record APFE030658194.1, read on the forward strand.
ATATGCCTTCATCTTATCCTTAACATTGATAACCCTTTTCAAAGAAAAATCTTGTTTTCTTCTAAGACTAAGAACTTACTCTAACATGTCTTCTTCTAAATCAGTAACTCCATTTAACATGACAAAGGTTGTTTTATCATCATACTCATCTTTTGACACATCTTTAGAAATAGGATTACTTGATGGTTCTCCTGATGAACAAGCTTCCTTTGATTTTCTTTCCTGAATGATCCACAAATTATCCCATCCTTCCTTTCTAGTTTCATAGTGCATAACCTTTCCTAATGCTAAATTCGATATGTTACCAATGATTTCATTTAATGCTACATTATTCTTTTGTAATTCTTCAATTGATGGAGGATTTTTAGTGCAACCATTACATACTAAATTCCAAACATCATATCCCAAGTTTATTAACTTAGACTTCATCTCTTCTTTCCATTCCTAATAGTTATCATCACTTAGCATAAGCATACCTTTATTGTCCATTGTTTTGACTTGCCTTGTTCTTCTGCTATAGATTGTCCTCGACCCATAAATGTAGATATTGCTACAACTTCAGATGCACCACTTTAATTGTTCTCCTGAATTGACTTCTTCCTTTGAGTTTCCTTCTTCTTTTTCTTCTTTCCCATCATCCCTAATCCACTCTCAACCAATTAAGCTTCAATTGGAGTGACCTGCTCTGATACCAATTGTTGGTAAAAATACTTAGGGAGGGGGAATCATTATTCTAAACTCACTTCAACTTTTCAATTTATTATTCTGAATTATGTACGCTACTTTTATTTAAGCAACCAACATATGTACATGAATTTAGTGAAAGGAAACCATGTATATCTAGTTAATCAATTCTTCATAAGTTGCATCAGATATCTATCTTTAACCAGTGCATTATTAATTTTATCATACATAAGTATGCAGTAAAGAGAATAATAAATCATTGCACATAAGCAACACACAAACACACGAGGACACCAACATTTTTAGGTGGAAACCTAATGTGGGAGAAAACCACCGCTATCGTCGTCTTTGTATTCTTCTTTTATTATTAAGAAAACTTCTTACAATATTGTAATGGAACAGACTCTTACTAGCACATAGGTACCCACCTGCAGAAGGATACATCCTTCTCTTTTTCTCCAACACCCATTAGAAGGGAGCCATGACCCCCTGATCCCGTTTACCAGCTCCTACCAGAAGGGAGAACTTGCCTCATGCAAAAATTTACCAGTGTTGATTTTGGGTAGCATCGGATGTGCTCTAGCGCAAAAATTTTGTGGAGGGCCTAGAATACATGAGATCTCCAGAACCCAGAAATAATTTGGAGAAATTCCACCCGAATGATGAATTATTAAAATAATTAATATTTTTAATGGGTTCCTAAGTCTAAACTTAGGAAAATAATAATATTAATGGGCATTAATAAGAAATGGGTGAGAAAATTCTAAGTGATGAGGATCAAGTATGTTTTAATCTTAGCCATTGATTAGGGAATTAATATCGGTCATTCATTCATCAACAGGAAATGTATAAGAGGAGGCTTGAGGGTCAATTGGAGACACACTGAGAATATCAAAGAGTTCGATTTTTCTGGGGCTAGGTTTGCTGAGAAAATCGAGCTAGTGATTTGAGTTGCAGAGGGAGGGGCAGTTCGGCAGAGGGACTTCATTCCAAGGCCGAGAATACATAGCATAGATGCAAAGTAGCACCAAGAGAGACAACACAACTCCAGATAGGGTGACGTAGAAGCCAGAGGGGCTAACGCAGGTCCCTAGAGGCAGCACTAGGGTTTTCTGTGCGGCAGAGAGAGAGAGCAATTCAACATATCGACTTTCTGAGAAAGGGAAGCTCATTGAGAGGGTGACACAACTCCTATAGGAGGTGACACAATTTCAACATAGAGCTTGGAGCAGCCATCACTGCCCAACGCTGGGGACAACATGGTCATCTATGGCATTTTATCATCCAATTGCTGGATTCACCAAAATAGCTATCTCCAGAGAGAGGTACTTCTGCCAGGTTTATTCTCTGTTGGTGAGCCAGATTGGGCACCCTATTTTTATTTAAAAATCTTCTTAATAATACAAACCCTCTATATGCTGCACTAGTTTTCTCGAATTGGGTTTTTTCTGGGGACGATTGTCCAAAAATAGCAGTGTCCCTTGTGTGATTGTCTCAGTTTATTTCAGTTCATGATCTGTATGTATGTGTAGTCTGCAATAGTGTTTTCATTGATGTTTAAATAATTAAATAACTTGTTGAATGTAAAGAACAAGTAGGAGATGATAAACCAGTGATTGCAGTAGGATTTATGATGTGTAGATTCAGAAATTTTCATAACCAGCTACTACTGAAATGAAGCTTTGACTTCCTTACTAAAGGATCCATCCTTTAGTATCTATTGTGGACCACATTTCATAATATTTCATACTAGATCCACCTGACTCAAAACATCAAAACTTGTAGGCCACCTTTCATCATATTTTCAGACTAGACCCACACCCAACATTAAGCTCAATACCAAACTGAATATTGAATCTAAACAAAACCAACCGAATCACTGCATCATTAGCAAACCAATCACTGAATGTTGATCAAACATTGCAACTATATCAAACCATTCCATAACAGACATAAATCATTAGAGCATACCAATGCACAACCATTCATCAATATAACAAACCATACACTATTATTCATCACAAACCAATTGATGTCACTACAAACCTTGATCAGACATACATCAGAATGCATACACTATTGTTCTGAAGCACACATATGTATATACACATTTCCTTTGTAGAAGACCTATGCACAGATCTAAAATCACTGACTACTAAAATCTTTGCTAAACTGAATCACTAGGCCAATCACTGAATACTGAATCACAACAAATACATCAATACTGACTTACTGAAAACCCAATTATAATGCAACACCATCACTGATAAATATACCAAGTCTTATTCAACCCAATCAACACTGCCAAACATAGATTATCATGATAGAGACATCATAGAAAGACACAAAAAAATAAAACATAATTGATCAAATGTGACCATTAAGCTATATTATAAAACCCTAGAATATATACGCGACATTCACAAGACATATTTGCGTATGTACGTTCTTACCTTGCATAACATCTACATACAAATTTCAAAATATTGCAAACTTTATCTCAAAATAGATACGTGACCCTACAAGGACGGATCCGCGTATGAAAACTTTCACTGCAAACACAATTTTGCTCTCCGCAACCTTTATTGTTAGAATTACAGACTTCTGAATACTTCATTCAGATCATAACATCATTATAACCACAGAACTATCATTGTTAGTTACTTAGACATTTTCAACAAGTAAATCAAACAAGCATATATGTCAACATACTTCAGATCTTTCATAAATGAGTCTTATCCTTTCTCCCTCGTGCACACTTGTTTTAGATTAGATTACACATGAATAACCCATTATATGCACATTTAACACCTTAATCTCCATCTCCTCATATATTTTTAGCCTTATCTAATACCTTAGGTAAATCCCTTGGTAATGTTGTTAGTATTCTTTGACAGGATCAAATAACTGTTGTTGCACCCATTACTAGGGCCAATACCATGGTAATGACCCCTAGTATCCAAAATACCATGGTTCAGTTTCTGTACACAACTTTTCTTCATAATACCTGCGTATGTACGTGACCTTGCTTCTCAGTACCTGCATATACTTTCTCAAAATTTACCTTTTCCATCCATCTATCTCTGAAATGACATTCCTTTGTCCATATCACCTGTAACATTTGTACTAGTCTACATAACCATCATGTTGACATATTTATCAAGTAGGTTTCCATCAAGGACAACACATTAGCCATAATACCAACAATATCCACATACGTTTCTAAGGAAATCTCTTATAGTCAAGCATATACTGTAGCTAATTGCTTCCTCTCCTTCTTCTGACAACATTTTTTCCCTCCTTCCAAAATTTCAGTAGTTCTTCCATCGTATTCCTTTTCTAAAAACTTCACAATGGCTAGGTACCTTTTGTAGCTGCTACAACACCCTCCAAATTTTTGGCTTTCACTCAAATTTCAGAGCCTTCCTTGGTCCTTCCCTTGATTGTTGCAAACACTTAAGCTCATTTCACAAGCTTTCTCCAAGTTCTTTGAATCCTTTCACTTGTTGGATTAATTTTTGTCTTTTGGCATGTTTGTCTGTTATGCCATGTTTGCAAACCTTTATGGTGGTTTTGAAGGTTGCTTTTTGTGTATACGAGTTTCCCTAGCCATGTAAACATCTAGCGCGCTCATACACAAAATTTTGAGCTTTGTCGCATAAGTGTCATCATGGTCATCCTAAAGTCTATCTCAAATGTCACACTTATTGCTTCTTGTCATGAGATAGTCACACAAAGGTTAATGTTTTGTTTGTTACTCCAGTGGTCTATGTTGTCGTGTTGTCGAAGTATGTTAAGTGTGTCATCACAAGTTCAAGTCCATCACAAAGCTATCTTCCTCCCGAGCTTAGCCATTTTTGGAAAATATTCCCAACCTGGAAACTCAGCTTCACCGAGGCTCGACTGAGCTACACACTGAGGAGTCTCAACCCTCATTGATGTGACCTTTCTTCCTAAAACTGTGCAGTGTGTAGTCATTGTCCTCCAGGGCAGTTGTACTGTGCAAATCCAGAGCCCAGTAGCCTTCCTTGACTACCAGAATTGTGCAGTTGTTCCTCCCGGTCTGCCTTGAACTGCGAACTTCACACTTTCACTCCTCAAGCTTTTCCCTTAACTGCTGGAACCCCGCAATGCGTAGAGAGCCCAACCTCCCTTGGCCTCTATAACTACACAGATGTGTCCACCAGTGTCCTTCTTTTAGCCAGAGCTCACTAACCTCAAAAATTGTGCAGATTTGTCCTCTAGGCCTCTCTGCTACCCAACCCCCATTTCCTATGAAAACTGTGCATAATTTGCCTCTCAGGGCCTCATCCTGCATCAGCCACTACTAGCTTGAACTATGAAACTTGACTCCCAGTGGGCACTCCGTAATTTCTTTCCCTAGTGGGGATTGTGTTGAAAAGTTGCTCAGTCAAGCCTGAGTTGTGTTCTGTGTAGTCTCAGTGGTCAAGCTTTCTCCCTCTCACCTGGAACTACACAATGCATAGTTGCTAGGCCCTCTCTCCAAGCCTGTCACTTGTCGCAGGTTCAGTTCATGGAAAATAATGCATCATCTTAGACTAGGGAGTTTTCAGATTGATGTCGTCCCGTCATGGGTGAATTGCAGGAACATGTACACTATCAAGTCATGGCATGATGATGAAGTAGGAGAAGGAGGGAAGCATGCCTAAAGACTCACTTGTAGCTGAACGAGCGAGTGGACCTACCAAGAATAGGAAAAGGGACACAAAAATTTCAACCACTTTCCAAGAACGAAGATCATTGAAGACCCTGCATTACCAAGCTATGCGAAGGAGAAGAGAAAGCACATCTAAGAACACATCTAGCACTCAACAACAACAACGACTTGACATTGCCACATCATCAAGCCATTCCATGTTAGAAATTCCATGTCTAGTCATGTAATGAGTTGTCGTATGCCACATCACTATTGTGGGCCATGTATATTGTAAATCAAATGTATTATAAAGTGGAAGTCTAATGGACACACATGAGTATGAAGAGTCATGTAAGTTCAAAAGTCATAGGAACTTGAACAATCATGAGGGTAGTCAAAGGGTCACAAGGGGTAAGAATCACCCCTTGGTTATATATACCCCCTCATTGTAAGAGCAGGGGAATTTTCACCAGGGCTCCTCCTGCAAGGCATTAGAGAGACCAGCTATTTCTTTGAGGAGCAAGGAGTGGCTCCAATGTCCCACTACTAGGGCTAGTGATGTACAATGTAAATATGTGTCTTGTAACTTTTGCATAATAACAAAAGCCTTTTAAAGCCAACGCATTCTTCATGCATGACTTATGAATGTTTGTAAGACTATTTTGTGGACGTTTGTATTTCATGTTTTCTTTCACTGTACTAAGATAATTGAACTATTTCAATTATTTTATTGTTTATCTTGCTGAGAATGTGTTGTATTGGTTATTATTATTGTCCCGTCCTTGTGTACTATTCCATAAGATACTAGACATATATTTCCTTATTGGTTATAACAATTGTCAATTCCACTGTGGACTATTTGGCTAGATGTTAGAAGGATCTTCCCTTGTAGGTTGGTTTTAATGATTATCACGTCCCCTATGGACTATTTCGCAAGATGCTAGATAGGTCCTTTGGGTCTGTGTGTTTCTCTTCCTGGGTGGTACTATTACCTCTCATTTAGAGGCTCACTTTTCTCTACTCCCTTTGTAGTAAGAGAACCTAGACATAGTTGTACTGCACACTCACCAACCACACTCGCATTGATTTCGAAGATACCATTGCATCACTCTCTTGTGATGATAGCTAGAGCCAAAGAAAATATTTAAGGATTTAGCAACTGGACCTTTATACCAGATGGGACTCCTACACCAAACAGTGTGATGTCTGATTGGGACTTCATATCAGGGAGATCCCCTAAATGTTGGTGGGTCTAACAATGTCAACATTTCTGGCGCTAGAAGGAGGGTAGCTAGTATTTTATGGTTGATTATCCCACCGACCCCACTCATTCATCTTCTAGTGAAGGAAACAACATTCACTCTCTCTCCCCTTCTCGTAATTCAGAAGTTGGTAACTCTTCACCGCCTAGGCCTGAACGTGAAATCATGTATCATCAAGTTTGGCCCATCTACCCCATCACCCGTCAGTTTGCAAAATCTGTTGGATTGATTCCAAGAGTAATCACTCTTCCATATTCTCAAAATAAGAACAAAACCACCCCCATAGGAGTAGTGGTCTCATCTAGTAAAGACATGGTCCTCGACACTCTTGAATAACTAGTAGACGTTGTTGAAAGGGAAGAAAATCCTCCCCTCTTTCAAGGAGGAGAAGGAGGTAACTCCTTACTCTCGAGTTTGACTTCTCATGGGGCAGACAGAGAGGAAGAAGAGGAAGAGAAGGAGGAGGAACCATCATATTTGGAAGAGGAAGAGGAGGAAAATGAAGAAGAAGACATGGCAGAGCAAAATCTGGATTGGATGACTCAGGGCCCACTAGCACTTCCGAGTGTCTTGCACAAGGCGTCGAGGCATGCAGAGAAGGTTTTGACAAAAAATGACCCTGAAAATACAGTGAAGACCACTTGGACAACTTTTACCTACATGTGCAAACAATTGAGGTACGTTACAATGACGTTGCATGTAGAATTTTTCCATGTAACTTGGATGGTAGAGCAACTATATAGTATCACAACCTTCCTCCAAAATCCATCCAGAATTGGAGGGGGTTCCAAAGAATCTTTCTTGAGAAATTTTTTGAAGATAAGACACCCACTATGTTATTAAAGGAGTTGGGTAGTCTTAAGATGGAGTAGAAGGAAAAAGTTAAAGATTTCAATCAAAGGTTTAATCGCATCTTGAACAAGTTTTCGGATGACACAAAACTTCATGACTCCATCACCATATACTACTGCACTTCTGCCTTGTTGAAAAGTATTGCACAATTTGTAAAGAGAACTATGAAACCGACATTAAAAAAAAAATATGAAGAGGCTATTATCATTGAGAAGGACTTGTGTGCTATTGGATTCATCACAGATTATCAAAATACTCCAAGGACACGAGCAAGAGGTCTCAAGCCTCTTTGAGCAAGGCTAAGGAAATGGAACCGAATGATCTTGAAAGCCTGACTCGTCTCGTGAATTTCTTGACCACTAAAATGGATGAAATAAAACAAAGGACAAGTGAGACTACCATGAGTAGTAGGGCCCCAAAGTTCATGCTTAGAAGGACTTCAACTTCTGGTAGCAGCAACAATCAACCAAAAAAATCTGCGCAGAGTTCCAATGTGGTTCTGAACATTGAGAATATTGTCACATATTCATATTGCACGTTTCATAATGAGCATCATTTGGAGAAGACATGCCCACAATGGAACCAACTCATGATCATAATGGCTGTGAATTTTGTTGACTCAGTCATGGTTGAGGAGTAGGCTAAGCCCGATGAAGAGCAGGAAGAAGCTGCTGCAACTGATGAAGCTCCAAGCACTGGGCATGTAGTGAACATGTATCATTGCATTCTTGTAGCCCATAAAAGTACTTCCAATAAGTAGACTCCTAGTGATGGTCTGACCCAGAAGCAGAGAAAGCAATACAACTTAAGAAGCCAAGGGCCAACCGCTTTGATTGGGCGCTGAAACAGAAATTCAAAGAAAACTTATTAAGAAAACTTAATCCTCTGGCAAAATCAACACTGAATACTCATAGCAACTTCGAGAAATCAGTTTCAACGAAAAGTGTTTTCGAAAACAACAAAGACAGAATCATCCCTCTGGAAACCACAATTCTAGTTCCATCCCCAGACACCTCGACAAGTATTCCTACTGTAGATTATAACATTGTAGAGGATATGTAGAAATTTATTGCAAACACCTCCCCGTTTGAACTTACAAATATCATGAGCTAGTGAGACATCCTTTTACAAGAACTTAGAAAAAATTCTACTGGTAATGCTACCTCTTTAGACAAGGGATCTAGTAAGTCTCCTAATGCTCTCACATATGTACTTAATGCACTCATGATGGAAGAAAACACACTCTACCCACCATTCTTGTTAACATTTGAAATATTCAACTTCAATGTACATAATTGCTTGGTTGATTTTGGTGCATCGGTGAATGTCATGCCACTATCTGTGGCCAAGAAGATCAATGCTAAATGGGACAAGACATATGCAAGATCATTCAGCTGGACATAACTCACATCCATGCAATTGGTGTAATCAGCGATGTCATCATTCGGTTATCATCTGACGAGCGAGTCCACCAATGTATCAATATAGTGATTGTGGACATTTTGGAAGCATATGGAGTGTCATTGAGTAGAGATTGGTCAAGCAAGCTTCAAGGGTACTTTTCTACTGATTGGTCACACTTATGGCTTCAGTATAAGGGCAAGAACAGTCAGATCTGGGTAGAGTCAGAGAGATACATGAAGCACACAATGACTCCCTTGAATGGGCATAACCAGCCAATGGATTTCGCATAACTTCTATTTGGAAATTATTTTCTGGAAACACAAGTGGGGTGATATCTTGCAAATCCATCACTAGTTCCACAAGATACACAGTTGCATCTCCTTCCATGTCCAACTCATGATAATGAGCTTTGTATAGTTAATAGTAGTAGTAGCAGTACTAGTGTAGTGAGTAGTCCCTATACATATGATATGGGGAAAATGTACTTTGATGGATTCAAGACACAGGAGGGCTCTGGAGCTAGTTGTGTTTTAATAGACCTGTTGCAGAGAAAACACTTGATCTCTATTTTCTTGGAATTCAAGTGCACGAATAACACTACAGAGTATGAAGCGCTCGTCTTGGGCTCACAGAAGGTCATTTACCTCAACGTTGCTGTTCTAAAAGTGATAGGTGACTCCAAAATTGTGGTGCATCTGGTACGTAACACTATACACTGCATGTCACCTCATCTTAAGAGCTATCAACAAGAGGTACGATGACTCATCTCTCATTTCCAAGCTTTCAATATTATTTCAGTACCAAGAATGTGTAACAAAAGCTGTGGATGCCTTAGCAAATGCTGTTGCTAGGATGTTACCTTCAAGGGATGACTTTTCTATTGAAATTTTGTATAAACCGTTCATCCCAAATAACATAACTAACTTACACGTTTTTTATGATGACCAGTAGATACTGTACTTTATGGTGAACATTGACGTGTTCAAAGATGCATCAATCGAACAGGACGAGCACGAACATGCACTATAGGATGCAACAATAAAGGAAACCTCATCCCTAAGGGTGTGGTATCACTTGAAAAGCTATATGATCTGCAGAGCTACTTCTGAGGACTTGTTAATGCCAAGACCAACAGTTCTACATTATCACATGAGAAAATCAACTTGGGAACTGAGAAAGATTCAAAATATGTCAATCTCAGTACTTGTAGCACATCACAAGAGCGACAAGCATTCATCCACTTATTCAAGTAGTACTATGATATATTTGCATGGAAATACGATGAACTCAAGACATATGACACGTGAATCATCCAACATGTGATACCAATCAAGGAAGGGGCCAAGCCATTTCAGTAGAAACTAAGGAAAGTTCACCCAACGCTTGAGCCCCTCATATAGAAGGATTTGAGAAAATTGTTGGATGCTCAGATCATCGAAAAGTTGCAACATTCAACATGGGTATGAAACTTGGCCCCTGTGAGAAAGAAGTTTGGGGAGATCCACCTGTGCTTAGATTTTCAAAATCTCAACCGCACCTCGGACAAGGATAATTACCATGCGCCGTCCATGGAGAAAATATTGTAATTAGTATCAAGGGCTGTAGGTTTTAACCCTTACAAAAATTACCTGCATACGAATTCTAAAACACAGAAAATAAAAAATGCGAGAACATAACACATAAAACACATACACATAGAGATTTTCCCCTGGATCCCAACACACAGAGATTTTCCCCTAGATCCCAAAACCGGGACTACTAGCTTGATTTTTCATTATGTTCCTTTCAATGTTACAATACATATTTATACATGCCGAAGCATCTAATACCATGGACCAAAAACCATCGCGTCCAAAATCATGTGCGAAAAATCATGCACAAAACCATAGGTAGGTCCACCCAACCTCATATAGGGTCCAAAAATATAACACAACCCAACATTCTCCCACTTGTTGTTTTCTTTCCACAGGGGGCCACAAGAGATCATAGTCATTTATCCAGCCCTGCAACGCCCATTGTTTCTCTACACAAAGAGAACTTCTCAGAGCTCATAGATTTTGTCAATGCATCTGCAGTATTCTTCAAAGTGTCCACCTTTACCAACAACACCTTTTTGTCTTCTATCATCTCCCTCACAAAGTGATACTGAACATCAATGTGCTTTGTCTTTGAATGGTATGCAGGGTTCTTTGCCAAGAAAATTGCACTTTGGTTGTCACAATCTATCCTTATAGCTCCCCGTACTAACCCCATACTTGAACAAAATCTCTACAACCAAAATGCTTCCTTGCTTGCATGAGTGGCTGCCATGTATTCTGCCTCTGTAGTTGATAGTGCCACTACAAATTGTTTCTTACTCATCCAACTAACTACAACTCCAAATATTTTAAACATGTACCCACTTGTAGATCTTCTCTGATCCAGATCTCCAGCCCAGTCTGCGTCAACAAAGCCATGAATATCCAACACTCTGTCTAATCATGGTCTTCCTTGATAGCACAAACCATAATCATTAGTGCAATGTAAATACCTGAAAACCCGCTTCACTACTGTCCAGTGCTCCTTCCCTAGTTTTGACATAAACCTGCTCAATACTCCCACTGCATGTGCAATGTTTGGTCTAGTACAGACCATCGCATATATCAGTCTACCGACTTCACTTGCATATGGAACACGAGACATGTCCTCTTCCTCTTCTTGTGTCTTGGGACACTGTTCAACAGATAACTTTACACCTACAGGAATAGGAACCTTCACTGGTATACTATCCTGCATATTAAACCTCTGCAATATTGTCTCGACGTACTTCCTCTGGTTTAACCAGAGCTTCCTCTTTGTCCGATCTCTTCTAATTTCCATGCCCAAAATATAGTTTACAGCACCAAGATCTTTCATGTCGAATTTGGAGGACAAATGGGTCTTCAAATCCTGGATAATTTCTTTGTCATTTCCAA
>APFE030658194.1:41038-57892 GCA_000404065.3 Pinus taeda
GTTGGTTTAGTACCTGGATCTACTGCGATCCACTGATCTTTATCCACCAACAGATCCTCCATCTTGAGTTTCCACAACTCAAAACTCTGACCATTAAATTTCTCGATCTCTATCTTTGCACTGCTCACCATCTTCTTTCACCACTAGAATCAATCTCATAGATATCCCACTGAAAAGGGTCTACCATAGGAGCGAGCAAAACCCCTCAGCAACAAAGGCATCCCCTTGAAGCCAAAAATAGCTATGATACCAAATGTAGGTTTTAACCCTGTACAGAAATTACCTGCATACGAATTCTAAAACACAAAAAATAAACAATGCGAGAGAATAACACATAAAAAACATACACACAGAGATTTTCCCCTGGATCCCAAAACCGAGACTACCAACTTGATTTTTCATTATGTTCTTTTCAATGTTACAATACATATTTATACATGCCAAAGCATCCAATACCATGGACCGAAAACCATCGCATCCAAAACCATGTGTGAAAAATCATGCACAAAACCATATGTAGGTCTGCCCAACCTAATATAGGGTCCAAAAACAAAATTTTCCGGGGCACTGCCTCAGACCCCATAGAGTGGGGTTACCTGCACCCCTCAAACCCCCTGTGACCTCCCCGCTACGCAATCGGCGCAACAAAGGGGGGCCTCCGCCCCCCTTCTAACCCCCCGGTTAACTACATGGGCTAGTCGTGGAAAGAATATAACAAAACCCAACAGAGGCCAAAATGTTTTCTTTGCTCGATGGATTCTTAAGATACAACCAGGTTCTGGTAGTAGAGCCTGTCAGACTGAAAACTATGTTCCGGACAAAGAGGGGAACATTCACATTTCGACGAATGTCGTTTGGGCTAGTCAATGCCGATGCAGATTCCAACGTGCAATGTAAATCACCTTTAGGAGACTTATTGGATAGAGTGTAGTGGTCTACCTTGATGATGTGATAATATTTTCCAAACAGAGGTTAGACCACCTGCGCCATCTAAAGAAGATTTTTGAGTGATCTCGTAAATACAGAATATCCTCGAATGGAAAGAAGAGTATCTTTGCAGTGTCCAAAGGTAACCTCATGGGACACACCATAGATAAAAGTGGGATCAAAGTAGACCCAGATAGGGTCAGGACCATCGCATAGATTTCCCACCTAGTGAACAAGAAATCCATGCACTCTTTCTTGGGGAAGTTCAACTTCCTCTGAAAGTTCATATCTAACTATGCTCAAATTGTTAAACCAATACAATATATGATCAAGAAGGATGCAATTTATAAATGGGACAAGAGGGAAAATGACACGTTTTCCCATATCAAGCAAGCTATAGCAGAAGCACCCATGTTGTACAACCCAAGCTTTGGTAAATACTTCTTGCTCTACATTTTTGCTTCCAACACCTCTCTTGCTGTTGTGCTTACTCAGAAGGATGAGTTGAACAATGAACGACCTATCTCCTTCATGAGTGCAAACCTAAAAGGATCAGAGCTCAATTACCCTGTCGTGGTCAAACAAGCTTATGTAGTGTACAAGGTAGTAAAGCACTTCATACCCTATTTGTTAATAAACTATTTTATTATCTTTGTTCCACACGTAGCACTCAGATCACTTCTTGTTCAACAAGAGCTGGGTAAAAGGAGGGAGACCTGGATGACCGAACTATAGGAATATGATATTGACATCAATCATAGTTCACACAATCAAGGGTCATTGTGTTTGCAAATTAGTAGCAAAAGCAAGTAATGCAAAAGAGGAAGAAGAAGAGCTTGTAGGATGGGAGCAAGAGATTGAAATGTACAATGTTGAGTGAACCTCCCCCACCTCAAGCATAAACTCTTGGTACATGGATGTGCTCAAATACCTTGAGCATGTCATAGTACCCTCTCATTTATCTATGCAACAGAAGAGGGCACTCCGGCTTAAATTATTGTCATATCAGTTGGTGCATGGGGTGCTGTTCAGGAAGCACCACAATGGATTACTACATAGGTGTTTGGAGGCACATGATTCAGAAGAGGTGTTACGTGATATCCATGATGGACCAGCTGGGGGAAACTTTGTAGGAAACACTACAACACATAAGGTCATGCAGGCTAAATTCTACTAGCTTACATTATTCAAGGATGCTCATGCATATGCCCACAAGTGTTCGGTCTCTCAAAGTTGTGCCAACCGAAATCATAAGTCAGCAGCCTCACTGCATCCCATTGTAGTGGAAGAACCCTTTCAACAGTGGAGCTTGGATATCATTGGGAAAATTTTCCTGCTCTCATCAAAGCAACGCCACTATATTCTAAATGCTACTGATTATTTCACGCAGTGGACAAAAGCAGTTTTGCTAAAATAGGTGAACGATCACGAAGTCATCAACTTTCTGTGGCAAAACATCATCTCCAGGTTCGACGTTCCTACGTCACTTGTTTTTGACAATGCAACATACTTCTCATCGTTAAGACTTTATGATTTTTCATTGGAAAATGGTATTATATTGAGACATTTAGCTAATTATTATCCACAAGGGAATGGTATTGCTGAATCCATGAACAAGAACCTCATCTGTATCATCAAAAAGATCATATTCTCTAAACAACGAAACTAGCACTTTGCTTTGGTGAATGCTTTATGGGCTAACCGAGTCATGCCTAAACCTTCTATGAACACCTCCCCTTACTTCCTGGTGTACGGAAAAGAAACCATCCTCCCTCTGAACATCTACTTTCCCGCTCTCCAATTGTCCCAAGAATCCAAAGGCAAGCCATGTCTTTTAGTTCAGCGTAGGATGGACACTTTTCACAAGGTACAGGAAGAAAGGCTGAAAGAAAAATGAAAATTTTCACTTCACCAGAGTCGTATCAAGAGATGGTTTGATAGAAAATCTGTAGGGATGACAAAGGAAAGCGCACTAAGTTTCAGTCCCTATGGATTGGTCCATACACAGTCCACGAAAAGGTTGGCCAACACACATCATCTTCAATCACTTGACGAGGAGATTGACTCTCTCCCTATCAATAGCCAAGACTTAGAAATATTTTCAATGAAGATCTCGCGCTGCGCCCCACACTATGCACACAATATTTTGTTCTTTGCTTTTTATGTCTTTGTTTTAGCTTTGTGTTCTTTTGTCAGGTGAATAATTGTTGTGCCTGACCGCAGTGTGTGTGTGGCTGAAGTCTAAAGAATATTGTGAACTGGAGAACTTGGCTAGCTTTCTGTCTATCTTCCTTGTGTTGGTTGCATATTTTGGCTGATGATGTTCTGACAGAAAATACGATCCATTTGTAAGGATAATTTTGGTCCAACCATGAACCCATGTCTAGTATGGAAACTTCATGCCTATACTCAATTTTCTACTTTGGTGTTTTTAAGCCTATCTAACTAGTAAAAATGGAGAAGGGGGAAATATAAATGAGAAAATCTCAATCATAGGTATTTATATGCTTCTATGAAGGAACAACCTCTCCTACTCTTAGTAAGTCAGGATCCCTCTTCCACCCAAAAATAAATAAGTGTTGATTCATAGTTCTCTTTAAATAAATAAATAAAGACAAAAGAAGAGAAAGACTTCCTGCACAGAGAGGTGAAGTAAGCAACTTTGCCATGGTATTGTCCAGGCTCATTGGCACCGAAGCAATGTTTGTTTTCTTGTGTGACTCCATCGGGGTACTGTCCAAGGTTGGGTTCTGTTATATTATTTCCACGACTAGCGGACCTACCTATGGTTTTCGGTCCATGGTTTTGGACGCGATGGTTTTCGGTCCATGGTTTTGGACGCGATGGTTTTCGGTCCATGATTTTGGATGCGATGGTTTTTAGTCCATGGTATTGGATGCTTTGACATGTATAAATATGTATTGTAACATTGAAAGGAATATAATGACAAATCAAGCTGGTAGTCTCGGTTTTGGGATCCAAGGGAAAATCTCTGTGTATATGTGTTTTATGTGTTATGCTCTCGCATTTTTTATTTTCTGTGTGTTTAGAATTTGCATGTAGCTAATTTCTGTACGGGGTTAAAACCTAATTTGGTATCAGAGCTGTTTTGGCTTCAAGGGGATGCCTTTTCTGCCGAGGGGTTTCGCTCGAGCCTATGGTAGACCCTGTTCAGTGGGAGATCTGCGATATCGATTCTGGTGGTGAAAGAAGATGGCATGCAGTGGAAAGATAGAGATTGAGAAATTTAATGGTCAGAGTTTTGAGTTGTGGAAAGTAAAGATGGAGGATCTGTTAGTGGATAAAGATCAGTGGATCACGGTAGATATAGGTACTAAACCAACGTGAGTGTCAGATGAAGAATGGAAGAAGTTGGATCGAAAGGCAAAGAGCACAATACGATTGTGTGTCTCAGATTCAGTATTGCTGAATGTATTAGGGGAAGCTACGGCTAAGGCTTTGTTGGACAAGTTAGGGACTTTGTACCAATCTAAGTCTTTGGTGAATAAACTGTTCCTACGGAAAAAGCTGTATAGCCTGAGGATGAAAGATGGAGACTCAGTGACAGAGCATCTGAACGCATTTAATACTGTGGTAAGTCAGTTCTTATCTGTTGATATTAAAATTTCAGATGAAGATAAGTGCATCAGTTTGTTGTGTTCTCTACCAGATTCGTGGGATAGTCTGGTTATCGTAATAGGTAGCAATGCAATTGCCTTACAGTTTGATGAAATAGTCTCATCCTTGCTGACGGAGGAGATGAGACGGAAAAATATGGAGAGCCAGAATGGTGATTCCTTGTCTGTATGAGGACGATCCTAGAACAGAAACAAAAATAAGTCATCCAGTGGGAGATCTAAATCTAGAGGGAGATATAAATATCCAGGAAAACCTGTAAAGGTGGTTTGCTGGAAATGTGGAAAGGAAGGGCACTAAAAGGGACTGTAAATCTAAAGCTCTTGACAAAGGAAAGGGATCTGATGATGCTCCTTCTGCAGAGACAAAAACCACCTCAGATGAAGGTGGGGATGTGTACTTGGCTTCTTCAAGTACACATGTAGATCATGAGGCATGGTAGATTGACTCAAGTGCATTGTTTTACTTCACTCCCCATAAAGAGTGGTTCTGCGAGTATGAGAAATATGATGGTGGTGATGCCTTCTTAGGGGATGATAGGAAGGCTAGAATCATTGGTCACGGAAAAGTAAAGTTGAAGTTGCAAGGTGGAAGGGTTAGAACACTTCCGAGTGTTCTACATATTCTTGCATTGGCCAGAAATTTGATTTCCGTAAGCAAGCTGGATGATGCAGGTGTAAAAACAATGTTCGAGAAGGATACCTACAAGATGGTTAGGGGAGCACTGGTATTGATGTGAGGTGTTCAGATTGGAACTCTGTACAAGTTGCAAGGTAGCACTATTGTTGATGGGTGCAACAGTTCTGTGGTTCCTGAAAGTGGAGCAAAAAATCTAGTGGTCTCTGGAGAGAAGACCACGTTGTGGCATCAAAGGCTTGGACATATTGGAGAGAAGGGCCTTCAAATACTTCATGGTAAAGGTATGGTAGAAGGTATGAGTATTAGCTCTCTGGATTTTGATTTCTGTGAAAATTGTGTGTATGGGAAGCAGAATCGGGTGAGTTTCCCCTCTATGGTAAGAGGGCAAAATAGATATTAGAGCTTGTTCACAGTGATGTGTTTGGACCTGTGAAGGTTCCATCACTAGGCAAGTCTGTGTACTATGTATCATTTATAGATGACTTCTCAAGGAATACATGGATATATTTCCTTAAGAAGAAATCTGAAGTCTTTGACAGGTTTAAAGAATTTAAGGCTCTGGTGGAAAATCAGACAGAGAAGAGATAAAGGTACTGAGGACAGATAATGGTGGAGAATTCTGCAGCAAGGAATTTGAAGAATTTTGTAAGAAGTGTGGTATAGCACGGCAGAAGACTACTCCATATACACCTCAGCAAAAATGGAGTCGCAGAAAGAATGAACAAGACGTTGATGGAAAGGGAAAGAAGCATGCTCAGTGGTGCCGGGTTAGGACAAAAATTCTGGGCAGAGGCAATGGATACTGCATGTTACTTGGTCAACAGGTCACCTTCATCAGCGTTGGAGGATAAGACTCCACAAGAAGTGGATTGGTAAGAAACCCTCTCTTTCACATCTGAAGGTATTTGGATGTGATGCATATGTACATGTTCCAAAGGAGAAACGAACCAAGTTGGATAGTAAATCTGAAAAGTGCATCTTTATTGGGTATAAGGATGGTTTAAAGGGTTATAAGCTTGGGAACCCAGTCACACGGAAGGTTGTGTACAGTCGAGATGTGGTGTTTAGAGAGGTGAAAGATGTTATCAAACATGAAAGTCCAACCAAAGGAACATGAGAAGATAGAGTTTGAGCTAAAGGAGGAAGAATTATACTCTACAGTAGAGGAGGAATCAGAAGATGAAGAGCCACAAACTTTGGGTGTGAGAAAATCAGTTCGAGAAAGAAGGAAACCAGAAAGGTATAGTCCATCTGCTTTCTATTCAAAAATTTCTTTATCTATTACTAATGATGATCCTAGAATTATGAAGGAAGTAGTAGATTCAAAGGATGGAAAACTCTGGAAAGAGGCCATTGTTGATGAAATGGCATCTCTGCACAAAAGTGAGGCTTGGGATCTGGTGGAGTTGCCAGCTGGAAGGAAACCCATTGGTAGCAAATGGGTGTTCAAGAAGAAGACAAATGCAGAAGGAAAGGTGGAGAAATACAAAGCTCAGTTGGTAGCAAAAGGCTATTCCCAAGTACCGAGAATTGATTTTGGTGATATTTTTTCTCCTGTTGCCAAGGTAACTTCTATTAGATTACTTTTATCTATTGATGTTTCTTTTGATTTTGATGTAGAACAGATGGATGCGAAGACAACATTTCTTCATAGGGATCTAGAAGAGGAGGTCTACATGAAGAAACCTGAAGGCTTTGCGGTGAAGGGTAAGAAAAAACTGGTATGCAAGTTAAAGAAGTCTCTGTATGGGTTAAAACAGTGACCAAGGATGTGGTATCAAAAAATTGATACATTTATACGGGGACTTGGCTTCACCAGAAGCAAAGCATATCACTATGTGTATTTTAAATTAATTGGTGACCGTGTTATTTATCTAGTCTTGTATGTGGATGATAGATTGCTGGTTGGAAATGACAAATAAATTATCCAGGATTTGAAGACACAATTTTCCTCCAAATTCGACATGAAAGATCTTGGTGCCGCAAACTATATTCTGGGCATGGAAATTAAAAGAGATCAAGCAAAGAGGAAGCTTTTGTTAAACTAGAGGAATTATGTTGAGACAATATTGCAGAGGTTTAATATGCAGGATTGTAAACCGGTGAAGGTTCCTATTCCTGTAGTTGTAAAGTTATTTGTTGAACAGTGTCCCAAGACACAAGAAGAGGAAGAGGACATGTCCCGTGTTCCATATGCAAGTGCAGTCGGTAGCCTGATGTATGCAATGGTCTGTACTAGACTAGACATTACACATGCAGTGGGAGTATTAAGCAGGATTATGTCAAAAACAGGGAAGGAGCACTAGACAATAATGAAGTGAGTTTTTAGGTATTTGCGTGGCACTAGTGATTATGGTTTGTGCTACCAAGGAAGACTAGGATTGGACATAGTGTTAGATATTCATGGATTTGTTGATGCAGACTGGGTTGGAGATCTGGATCAGAGAAGATCTACAAGTGGGTATCTGTTTAACCTATTTGGAGGTGCAGTCAGTTGGATGAGTAAGAAACAATCTGTAGTGGCACTATCAACTACAGAGGCAGAATACATGGTAGCCACTCATGCAATCAAGGAAGCAATTTGGTTGCAAAGATTATGTTCAAATATGGGGTTAGTACAGGGGGCTATAAGGATAGACTGTGACAACCAAAGTGCAATTTTCTTGGCAAATAACCTTGCATATCATTCAAAGACAAAGAACATTGATGTTTAGTATCACTTTGTGAGGGATATGATAGAAGACAAAAAGATGTTGCTAGTAAAGGCGGACACTTTGAAGAATACTACAGATGCATTGAAAAAATTTGTGAGCTCTAAGAAGTTCTCTTGGTGTAGAGAAACAATGGGCATTGCAGGGCTAGATAAATGACTAAGCTCTCTTGTGGCCCCCTATGGAAAGAAAACAACAAGTGGGAGAATGTGGGGTTGTGTTATATTCTTTCCACGACTAGCCCACACAGTTAACTGGGGGGTTAGAAGGGGGACAAAGTCCCCCCTTTGTTGCGCTGATTGCGTAGCGAGAGGAGTCATAGGGGGTTTGAGGGGTGCAGATAACTCCACTCTATGGGGTCCGGGGCAACGCCCCAAAAAATTTTGGTTTTGGACCCTATGTTAGGTTGGGCGGACCTACCTATGGTTTTGTGCATGATTGTTCACACATGGTTTTGGATGCGATGGTTTTCGGTCCATGGTTTTGGATGCGATGGTTTTCAGTCCATGGTATTGGATGCTTCGACATGCATAAATATGTATTGTAACATTGAAAGGAAGATAATGAAAAATCAAGCTTGTTGTCCCAGTTTTGGGATCCAAGGGAAAAATTCTGTGTATATGTGTTTTATGTGTTGTGCTCTGGCATTGTTTATTTTCTGTGTTTTAGAATTCGTATGCAGGTGATTTCTGTACGGGGTTAAAATCTACACATTGCTAAGAGGAAACACATAATGCCTGCTATGTTATCACAATTTTGCCTTGAAATTGCCCAAAACGTAGCTCTGTTTTGCTCAATGCGTGATAAGAGGTAAATAAAGGGAAAGAAGATATTTATAGGCCTTTGAATTTAATATTTAGCTCCTCAAACCCCTTTTTCTAATGTTTTTTTTTGTCCTTGATCACTTTCACCTTTTAAACTCTATTTTGATGCTTTTTCTTCTTTATGTTTTTGCAGGTGGACAAATGCTCAACTTAACTTGATTTTTTGCAGTGCTGGTGTGCCTTGTAGGAAGGAGAAATATTCTGATGCAGTTGAGATCCATTATTACATATAGAAACTTAAAATTACATAAGAAATACAATAAATTCAAAATACTTCGTTTTCACCTCTAAAACATGTTTTTGAGGTGAAAAATACATTAGGTTTCAAAAATAAAAATTTCAATAGTTGTGATTTTCAAGCCATCATGTTTGATTTATTGATCATCCTCATATCTTGCTGACCTTTATTTACATTTGAAAATCATTTTCTTGACCTTGGTAATGAAACCCTAGACCTAATGAAATCAAACCCTAGGACCTAATGAAATCAAACCCTAGGACCGAATGAAATGGACTACACATTGTTTATGAACCATGACTGAAAACAATATGAAGGAGGATCATCAAGTATAATCTATGAGGGAGGAGCTGAAGAGAAAACAACCATCATTGGATCCATATATCATGACCTAATGGAGTGATGAAAAGTTTACAGTATGGGACTCCTACTATGAAAATGCAAAAGAGCAAATTTTGATCCCTGATGGAAGTATGAAAAGACTGACACTAACATGTTCATCAAGAAAAAATAGTCCTTTGTGAGTTTCAGGATCCTTTTGTCAATTTGATGTAGTCATCAAAGAAAGAAAACATAGATGTTAGGAAAATTTTAAAATGAAAGTATGAAGACTACCTGGAACGGAGCAGTATTGTATTAGATGGGTTGGAAATCAATATGTATTCCTATGAATATACTTTCGCATCATTCTTAAGGTCAGTAGGTGGGCTTGCGATTTGAAATTTCATCAAGATTCAATCTGTTGACAAATTTTCATGGGAGTTGCCTTTCAGTAATTCTCTCTTCTTACTCATAAACAAGCACTTGCAGAGAATTCAAACAACAACCAAAATGCTTACTTGGTTGCATTGGTTGTTTCATTTCACTTGATCAGGTGATGAATGGAACAATTAGAGTAGGTTTTATTAAATAAGCTCCATTTTGAGTATGTTTCTTAGTTTGTCAGTTGTGTTTTAGTATTGAGTCAGTTTTCAGCTGAGTAAAAGTCAGTTTGTGTCTTTGAGTCATCAATATTCAGTCATGTATTTCAGATTGATTTTTTTTTTTACTCCATGCTCAATTGATAAGGCTACTTGGTCTACAGTGTTCTTGGCACCTCCAAGGAGCTACCATCCCCAATGGAGCCAATGTTAGAGTTTGTATTTGCATACTACCATCTGTGATCAAAATTTCTCTTTTCATATTCATTTTAGGTGTCCCACACAGAATTTTTTTATCATTACACTAGGTCATGCAAACAAAATTAGTCACTGATGGTATTCCTAGTCCAAAAACATCGCTCTTCCCTAAATGTGATTACTTGCTGGCATAGTTTCATATCTTGTTGACTGTACATCATCCATAAAGTTATTTTTATCATGCCATTTGTATCAGGCATGAGGTCATTATGTCATCTTGAAATTCAGTCCTTCAAGGTCTCATTAGGTCTTTTAGGGATTTTCAAGGTTTCATTAGGTCATTAGGGTTGCCAAGGTTCCATTCCATTGCATAAGACCAACAAGTAAAGGGTGATCAAATAACATCCCTTCACCATGTGAAGATGATTTCTAAAGAGAAATGCTTATTTCATTATGTAATTTTATGTCTTTCAAATGTAATAATTTCACCATCCCAAGCTGTTAACTCAATGTTCCAAAGATGCCAGACCATCAAAAGATCAATTTGTCAAAGGAAATAGTCAAGTGATAGGGTAAAGTTTCAAAGGGTTAAGTGCATGCCAAAGGGAGTTGTCTTTTCCCAAGGGTGTCCAAATCATCATTTTCCACAAGCACTAAACCCTAATTTTCTCACCCATTGAGCTAGGGTTGGCTATGGAATCAGAGACATCGAAGTATATGAGGCATAAGGGAGGTCACTTCAGCAAGTATGAGGCCATTCCAACTCATACACATCATGTCTCCATAATTTTTCAATAAGTCATTCCAAGGGACAAATCATTTTCCAAACAGAGGGCCGATTTTTCTTCAAACTATGTTTTAGACCAAACATGGATGAATTTTGGAAAAGTGAGAGAGGTTTTTGTCCATAATAGGCTAAGGATGAAAAATTCCTTCATTGTTTACACAAGTGTCATGGTTTTAGGGAAATGTCAAAAATATAGTGGCTACAAGAGAGTTGTTGCACTTCTAAAGTAAGTTTGGGAAAATAATTTTTTCTCCTATCTGGATTGTCAAAATGACTTTCATGATGAGTCAAATGATAACTAGAGAGAAATATATTTCCAATGAGCTATCCTAGGATCAATTTGGAGTTGAGGAAGACCTCCAAAAGTTTTTTGCAAGAGAACGCTTTATTTTTTCACCCTCATTTTGCAATTTTTGACCAGTCTTGGGCGAATTTACTTTTTAGGGCTATAATTGAACATTTTCAGTGCTTGATAGGTCCATTGTGTAGCCAAGAGAGAGACCTTTCCAATGAGCTATTATGGGCTCAATTTGGACATCGGGAAGGGAGTTGTGCATAGAGCTTGGGCACTGTGCATAGAGCTTGAGCGCTGTGCATAGAGCTTGGGCGCTGTGCATAGAGCTTGAGTGCTACACATAGAGCTTGTGTGCCTGTGTATTTTTGCACGGCGCTGCACATACAACCAGAGCACTGTTCACCTATATGAGGTGCTGTGCATAGGGCCAGCAAACACCAAAACCATCATAACAGCCATTCAAATCACTCCTTTTGCTACCCAAATCCTCAAACAAGTAAGCATAGTCCCTAAACTATCCTCCCAACACTCTTTTCAAGATTTTTAAGTTGGCTTGCTATTAAAATTTTCAAACCCTAGGTTTTCTAAAAACCCTCCTTGCTTATCATTTTCCGGTTCATTCTCACATCTTGTTGTCATATCTCTCATTCCCACATCTTGTTGTCATATCCCTAAATATCATCCCTATTCCCTATTCCCTACTGTCAAATACACTCATCCCCTATACCCTAGTCCCCAAAAAAAATCCCTAAACCCCTACTTACAAAATAGTCCCAATTAAAAAATACCCCCCCCCCCCCTACTCTACCTCTTACACAACACACATATCTCATCCTACATAACACAAAATCCTCTCCCCTTCATCTATCCCTATTCACCATAACTCCCACTTCCTGATTACCTTCTCTAGGGTTTCTAAAGCTTCAAACTCAAAAAAATGGATGAAGAGGATAAAGATTATGAGGATAAAGATAAAATCACTCAGGCTACCTTGAAAGCAAAGGATGCCAAAATCAGAAAGCTTGAGATCAGTTTACAAAGGGCCAAATATATCATTTCCTTTTATGAGCAAGAGAACAAGCAGCTAGAGGTCAAGCAGGAATTGATGCAAACCAAGTACATCAAGGAAAAGAGGGAGGCTAAGAAGGCCAATTTTTAGCTTGATGAGGCTTATGGAGATTATGGAGAGATGGATGATGAACATGGACAGAGAGAAGGCAAGGCTAAAACAAGCACTCAAAGGGAAAAAGGAGGGTGATAGGCTTAGGTTGCTTGCTTAAGCTTCCTTGGCTGACCCAGACACATGATGGTGGTGGTATCCCACAAATTTTGAGAAATTTTGAGTAAGTTTTGAGAATTTTTTCATTTTTGAAGAATTTAGCGGTTTTTGACACATAAATTTTGGCTCTATGTGCATTGCCACTGGCACTGCGCTTTTCCTAGGGGAATCCAATGAGGAAATTGTCAGCATTTTTGGATTCACAATGATGATTACATGTAGCTTGTGCATTTGCTAAGCTTTTGGAGCAAAACTGGTCAACCAAAATGTCAAAAAAACCCAAAAAGTGACCTTTCTACCCTCTTTTTGAGCCACAGAAGCAGTCTCAGGAGAATCCATTTTTGAGGGGTCAAATGAACTTCAAATGAAAACATTCAATATTTTCTAGAAATTAGACTTGAAGAGATTTCCAACAAGCTATTTTGGGCCAAATTTGGACATCGGAAAGGCCTCCAAAATGGCCTTGCAAAAAGTGTTGTGCATAGAGCTTGGGTGCTACGCATAGGACAATTTTCTGCTCAATTTGCACTTTACACTGTAGTGACTGTGATTGTTGGGTTTTCTCTCATGGACGATGTTTTTAATGATGTAAATGGTGAATAGGCATGTAAATAGGATTGATAATAGTTACTATAAGGTAGATTCATTAGATCAAAAGTTATCTTGAGGACAAATGAATCAGTTTCCTCCCTTTTAGAGGCAAGTTGTTAAGTTGCCTAGATTCCAGTTTCTTGTTCAATTTTTGAAGGATTAGTTCCTCATCTTAGGGATTCAACCCCGGAGGATGGGAGGAGGTTGAATAAATTTCTATATCTTCTTCTTATTTCTCATTGTAAAGTGTTGGACTCAGTTGGATGCTTATGCTTTGAGTAAACATCATTTTGTATTAGTTTTTAGTAGGAGATTAATGAAAAGTTGCAGCTATTTCTTTGGGATTTATGTGGTATGATGTTAAATTCAGTTTTCTCTATTATGATCATATGTTAACAAGTTTTTTTTAATTCATCAAACATGTCATTTCTTTTAAGTAAATGTTTTCAAGTTGATAGGCAGAACCCATCATTTTATGCTCTGTTTTGGGGAAATACTCACAGTCTATGTTTTCTTTAGTTTAGGAAGAAACCATGTTGATTTCATGCTATTTATAGATTTTCACCTGTCTTGAATAACCTCACCCAAAAAACTCTAGAGTGGTGAGCCTTGTGCCTACCTTGCCTCATCAAACACCCTACAATTTTGACCTAATTTCCTTGCCCTAATTGTTTGACTCCTCCTATTCCAGCAAATCTCTTCAAAATCAAATCAAACCTTGTGCTACTATACCTAGCCTAATATCATTTTCTTGATCTAGTCATATTGATTGAGATCCTTATGGAGAGAGCCCTCTCCTGGCCTAGTAGGGATAGCTACCTTGCTTCGTGTGGTTTGTGGTTACCTTGGCATTTCCTTCCTTGAGGCTGACGTTCAATCCAGGTGATAACATCACACATAGCTGAAGGTGGCTTCAAACAATTTTCAATACAATAAAGAATTGGAACCAAGCTTGGCTTTACAAGTAGACACCCCATCCTTTGCTCTCAAGGTAGCCTGAGGATTACTACTGGTGCACCTAGGTACTTGGTGGATCATTCATGCATGATGTCTAGGGATGCAATGGATTCCTTTAGTAAAGCGAACCTTTCTCTTGTGTTTGCTTGGATGGGCAAGATAGGAGCTAAAATATGGTGTATTTTTTATGTTTCTTGATAAACCATCATCCATTCTCCATTAAGTGTTTATACTTCCTCCTTGATTTTATCGTGTAGCTCTTTCATACTAGAGTGCATCAAGCAGAGTGCCACATTTTCTTTCTCTACTTTCCTTCTATCCTCTTCTTCTTTAGTAGCCTTTTGCTCGAATGTGTAAAGATTGTTATAGAGTTCCATGATTTGTTTGCTCATACTAGCAACATTCAATTTAGTCATGGTCACAAAAGCAGTTCCGGTTGAGGCGATCATCTATGGGTTATCCGTAGTGTCGAGAAATATTTATTTCTCTGTCATCACTGATAAAGGTTCTGAAATATTCCTGTCATATCACTTCCTTCTTTCCTACACGATCTTGAAGTTAACATGATCAAAGGTGAGCTTGGTTAGATCCAGGACTTCGTCCTCCGCTTCCTCAGGAATGCCCTACTCCTTGAGAGGACGATTTCCTCTGGTGAGGGGAGTGGATGAAAGAACATCCAATGGAGACAGCTCAACTTGCTTAGATTCTTGTTCAACTCCCTTATTAGCTTCTTCTTGTTTCTTGTTTATTCTCTCCTCCTCTTCTCTGTTATTTTCTTCCTCTTCTCTCCTTTATTCCTCTTCTAGTTGTTTCTTTACTTATTCTTTCTGTTGACACCTAATCCTCAGCAATTGGGAGAATTTGAATGTGAACAATCATCAAGAAGATGAACTGAATGATTACATTCATGTATATAATAGATAGCTACCTAATGGAATAAATGAATCAGTTTTTCTGGAGTTACTCCTGGCCTGACATGGTATCAGAGCACAGGTCCCAGGTTCCTTTTTTAGTGTGCCTTGTAACTCCTCTGTCCTCTGTCCACTCCCTTCTGCTCTCTGTCCCATAATCTGTTGTCTCTGCCTGAACGCTGCATGGGTTCATGATTGAAATGAAGAGGCAAACGTATGTACAGGAGTCTGCATGCCAGCCTACCCGACATTATTTGTAGTAGCTCATTCCGAGTCTTGACGGTATATGCCATACACTCCTTTTGTTTAAAACGCTGGAATTTTAAAGTGGTATACGAGTAGTATACGCTGCTCTTAACATCTGTTTTCGGAGCGAGTAGAACTACGTTTGAACTGTGTATTGAACTGTTTTTGAATTGATATATATTAGTAGCATAAGTTATATGCGGTGATATATGTGCGGTTTTGGATGGTATTTGAAAACGATTCAATAGTAGTGAACATCGTAATGGGTTTCAAAGTGTGAATCTTGAAGTCGTGGTGTTTTATTTTCATTGACAGTTCTTAATTATAAGAGAGGTTGTCGTTTTATGCAGCAGAATTTGAAGGTCGATTTTTATTTTTGTCGTAGTTGTACACAAAATCATTGTGGAAGCCCAAAGTTATCATATGGTAGGGATCAATTTGGAAGGAAAAATCCCTTGGATATTGTTTTGACGAAGCTCTCTTTGATTCTGGATGTGTTCCCGAGATTGGAATCGTAGAAATTAGAAGTCCGAGACTTACAGCCTTGAAGGAAATCAATTTTATCTGTTGAGAACCATATTGCTACTCCCAATGAATCTAGGGTCTTAGGATGGTTCAAAAATCAGTGACATGGTATTGAACAACGCTGTCTCTTTATTATTTTATGATTAGTCTCTTCTGCTTCCTCATTCCAAGATTCCTACCGCATGCTTTCAAGAGATACTTCAAGGCGCAAAAGAAATTTGAATGATTCACATTCTATATAAATCCAAATGCTGTATTGAATGGGGCATGCGTAGTTTTTTCATTTAAATCATTTGAATGGTAATGTTACCCTGCTGCATCGTAAAGTTAAAGCACTAAAATGATATGTAATATATAAATATATTACATTTTAAAACATTGAAGTGATATGTATATAATATTTCAATGAAATGTTGATGTTTTTATCAAACATTGGAGGGATTTGAAGAAACATAGTGCATAAAGTATTTTTTCTATCAGCAGAAGTAATTTTTTACAGAATGCATTCAATCATCTCTATGGTAGGAATAGTTCTCACTGGCAAGGAGAACTATCCTGATTGGTCCCGGATGATACAACACACCCTCATCTTCAATGAGTTGTGGAAAGGAGTGTGTGTCGGAGAAGGAGACAGTGACCCAGAAAAGCCTACATCAGACAAAGAGCTCGCCATCTGGGAAAACAAGAACAGAAAAGCGTATGCATTAACCGCAGCATCTGTAAATAAGGAGGTGAGTCGTCACATTTCATCATATTCACTGCCTTTGAAGCTTTACAAATGCTGAAAGAGCTCTATGACTCACATTCTGCACTTGAAGTCGTCCAACTTATGATTAAACTCTTCACTCTTGAACTGCAAAATAATGATCCTCTTGCTCTTGCATCTAAAATAAAGTCTATAATGCATGATATCAAATTCACTAAAGTTGAGCTGGATATCTCTCTTATTGCTTTTCTTAAGCCACTGTATCCTACATACTCCAATTATCTTGAGTCTTTGCAAGCAAATGGAAATCTAAAGGATATAACCTTTGACTCTCTTATGAAAAATTTTGCTGAAAGATAAAAAGCCTTTGGAAAGAAGACAGTCCCTGAATCTTCTGAAGAGATTGTATGCCTGGCTCATAAAGAAAAATATCCTGCTCAAGATTCTACAAGAGGAAGAGGTGG
>APFE030658196.1:0-12641 GCA_000404065.3 Pinus taeda
TAGTTCAGCGAACACAGGAACATAAACAATGGACTCCAGAAAAACTCAACATAGAAGGAAGCTCATCATAGGCAGAGGACCAATGATAGTCGACTAAATGCAACAGGAAAAAAAACTTGAGCATCGACTTGAATTTTCATTCACCCCATGTTACTATGATAACAATTATAGAAGAAAATGATGATCAAGATAAAACTCGATCCAAGCAGACTGATACTGACAAAGCTCCATCCAAGAATTCTAGGTTTGATAACAAATTAAGTTGGATAGTAACAATATTCAGCTATAAAGAGAACAACATGAAATCGAGATTTGGCTGGAATGTTACAACTAGGAAATAGAACAAAATAATATAAACATTCCAATAAGAATTAATGATCCACCTTTTGCAATCCAACTATTAGTACATGAGACGGTCAACCACACGTTATATATGACTATAATGATGCTAATTTCCATAGTTATAAGTTAATTATTAGGTTGATGGAAGATATTTAAACCCCATGGAATATGTTGGAACATTTATAGTAATATTCACATATTTCACTGCCAAAATTTTCCAGTAAGATTGTTTGTTGTTGTTGAAATATGCATGCAATATTATTTATTTTTATAAATAACCACAATATAATTTGTAATAAAGTTATAATTTAGCTAATTTATATTTTTTTTAATCTATGAAATGTGATAGGAATAATAGGGTACCCATTTTGATGGTTATCATGGACTGAATTTTATTTTCACTTCCATCCATTTGATTTATATGGAGTCTCTAGTTTGTCTTAATTTGATGTTAATATTTTGTTTTAACTTAAATTGGAAATAAATTAAAATGTAGATATTCCTATAATTATTCTCATAGTAAGAATAGATCTTCCATAGTTATAATTTAATTATTAGCTTGATTGTAGATATTGAAACCCCATGGAATATGTTGGAATATTCATGGTAATATTGACATATCAATGATAAGATTTCTATCAAAATTAGGTATACTCTATTAATTAAATTATCTCAAATTAGTTAATTTAAGAAAATGACATATCAACACATCATATTGGGAATGTGGTATTTCTAAGCCATGGTAATGTAAGAAGAAATGTTTAGAATCAAAGGATTTCCATAACAATAGTGTGCTGGTTGAGGAGCACGCCATCACAGGCTGCCCTCTGGGTCGGCTCTCACAACCTCAATAGCGCCACAGTTAGCAGAGGAACAATCTCAGAGGTTCGGGAGGCGAAATATGAGGGAGGAAGGGAGCGGTCTGAGGCATTGGTGGCCGATTCAAAGACGAACTCTGCAGGCGGAAGGACGCTGTCTGAGCCAAGGGTGGCCAATTCAAAGGCGAAGGAGAAGAATTGGGAAGCTTTGGGGAAGGTTACAGAGGAACATCAAGACAATTCGCAGGTGGTGGAGGAGTCTGGGAAGTTGGGGAGACAGTTTCTGGCTTTGGGAAGTTGGGGTGACGAACCGTCCATGGCCAGGCTTCGCAACCGGTAGCCCAGTCGGAGGGGTTTAGGTCGAGGCTTGGGCAGGGGACGTGGACGTGGAGGAGCAGAAAGGGAGCACCACCATTGCTGCTGTTGCTACTGCCATCGTCGGGCAGGGGTCGCGCCTCTTCTTGCTGAGCAATATGTGGAAGTCAGTGGGGCAAACGTGGAGGGGCCAACTCTCCCGGCATTTGGTTCGGTGGTCTTCACCCTGGGGCAGGCGGGGGACACTCATGGAGTTAGAGCGCACGTCTCTGTGCTCTTCACGCAAATCCCGGAAGAGGCGGGCGAGGGGACACCTCCAGGAGGGGAAGATCCTCCTCCGGATAACCCTGGTCATGAACATCCCTTGCCACCTCCACCAAGCGAGGCCACAACCTCAGGGAAGGCGGTCATGGACGACCCCTCTACCTCCCAGTCAGCGAAGGTTCCAGACGCTGCCAAGTGGGCAGCCATGTGGGAGGGTATTCTTGAGGGGCAAGGGTGGTGCACAATTGAGGAGGAGAAGCCTCCTGGGGACGTGTAACCCTCCGCTGTGTGCTCCAGACGTGGCCAACCTCTCCCAATTCAGGTCCAGTCATCTGTTTACTATTGCTTTTTATGATTCGGGTCAGATCTCGTTCTGGTTTCATGTTGTTTCTGATATATGTCTAGTCTGTATAGTCATGGTTAATGTCTTTGTGTCGGATAGTAGCAAACCCAAGTAGGCCAGTGAAGACAGCCCCTGCGTGGGCTGGATCAGTTTTGGGCCTTAGTTCTGTCATTTTGTCATTTTGGGATCAGTTTAGTGCCTCTGTCGGCCTCTCAGAGGAATTCCTGGTGAATGCCTCCCCTGCGTGGGAGATTTTGGGTCGGTCTGTTTCATCCATGGCACCTCTGATGGCCATGGAAATGCTGTTAAGTCCAGCTACTCTGCATGTAATTTCCCACTTGTACATATAATAGATATTTAGACAGTTTACCGAGAAAAAAAAATAATTTATGCATCCTAAATTATCTTTCATCATTTCAAAGAAAAAATATCATGAAATGTACACACCCTTCACACTAATTATTTTCATTAGTACTATGTCATGAACGCTTGAAACATGCAAATGTTAAATGACCCACAACTTTATTCCTTGTTAGTTATTCCAAATCTAACAGTTTTATTGAAAAATGTTTCATGTTATTCTTCTCTTTTACTCACTTAATTCTTTTATATATTTTCCACAACTGCACCATGTTTTTTATTTCTTCTCGAAGGGTTCTATCTAGTAGCAAAAATTTCAAGGATGGAAATTTATTTTAAAGCTTGTAAACCTTGTCTAACATTAGTACTTCCTAATATGCATGATGTAAAAATTTTAATGATATTTTCGTAAAGATATTCAGAGTTCTAATGAATTTTAAGTTAAAATAATTTTAAAGTATAAACCTTGACCAAATAAATAAATAAAATGTCAAAATTGACAAGTACTTTTTATTTTTTATTTTGAAAAACCATGGAATATTAACCCACTCTAAATATTATGCCCAAAACATTTCTCTACTACTTGGAAAATTATCAGGCTTATTTACATTCGAACATTGTTTATTATACCAAGATCTCTAGACTATCCGTAAATATTATCTCAATTTTTTCTCTACTTAGTCTTGCCCTTTCCTCTTCAAGGGCGATTTAATTCCCAAAGAATGTGAACTCAATAGGATTCTTTTGTTATACCTAACTACTTTAAGCATTAAATATGTTAATTAAGGACCCTACTAAATATATGTGGGATTTACCACTTCCTTACTTGTATGGGTCTATAACTATGCATGATCATCTCTAACTTCTTCTTTATCTCCTATTATTGTTGGGAAAAATTTCTTCTTGTTCACATTCACTAGCAATCTAAGAAATATATTGTTCCTTGTTCCCATTTGCTAGCAATGCCACTTTTTTCATGTAGAAAAGTTGGAAATATATATTTTAATTTGTGCGGTCCTATGAATTTTCATTATGCTAATGAAAATAAATGTACGAAGAATTATGTTGATGATTACATTGGAATGTGTTGGTTGTACTTATTGAAAAGTAAATCTCAAGCTTTCAAAAATTTTAAGGATTTTCATGTATGGATTTGATATGAGGCATAATCACATATTGGCTATGTTCATACTATTAATGGAAGATAACGTACTCTAATGAATATGAAAAATATCTTTGCAAGCATGGCATTCAACATCAGAGCATAGTTCCTTACAATTCTCAACAAAACTATGTAGTTGAAAGAATGAACATTACTATATTGAATATAGTTTGCTCAATGAGGATTTTCAAAAGTAGAACATTGATGTTTTGGGATGATGTGATTCTATGTGAAATATATGTGAAAATGTTATGTCCATCTCACACTCTTAGAAAAGACTCTTGTAAAATGTGGTATGGATGGAATCCTTCAACAAGCCATCACAAGGTCTTTGGTCCCTCTACATTCACTTGTGTTTGTTATAGTATATCCATTCTTTCATATTCGGTATATTATTGTAATTCTTTACTTCTAACTTTTTCGTTGCGATGTATCATACGTTGGTTATGGTTCCCTCAAAGGATTTCAGCATAATTTCTATTTTTCTCAATGATTTCAAAATGAACTACCCTTCATACATGGAGTTCCTTGCAATATTATACAATATTTCGATAATTTTAACTCTATAATTAAACTGTAACTCGATTCTCATCTCGATATAATTTTTCTTTGTACAAGCATATATGTACAATACTAATGTTATTCCATTTACAACAAAGTATCAGATTGAAGGATGTCATCTATATTACTAAGGTTAGACTCTAATTATCTCAAAACCCTCTATAATGTTCCTTGCCTAATTAATTTAGAGTGATTCCAATCCAAACTAAGGAATTCCTTTCTTATGTGTGTAGGTTAGTCTACGACTAACTTAGGTTATCTTGTGACATTGTTTTGGGGTAAAAATTTATGCAAGCTTTTCCGTCTACTCTTTTTCCTTCAAGTACTTATCCAACACTTCCTCTTTATAGGGTTTCAATGTCGGTTCTGATTTTCGCTTGATGTTGGCTGGAAGGAAATTTGATGTTTTTTAAGTGTAAATAAAATCCAAAACTACCTAGGGATTTTCCGAAAAGGCTTGACACTCAAAAAAATGCATATTCATCGATTTCAATTCAAGCGATTTACCCTCTCTTTGTTAGTGAGAATATTTAATTATGAGAAAATAGTTTTGGTTGTCTTATAGCCCCAACAATATAAGTATTTGTTTTTATTCATAAGAACAATTTATACAATATATTTACTTGTTACTTTGTGTAATGAAGTCATTCCATCAAAATTTTGCAATACTATAATATTTTTTCTATTTATATTCTATGAGGACACCTTAGATATTCGTGTGAGCTCTACATATTTTTTTCTTTCATAATGATTGTAAATAAGTTACTATTACTATCATTTTCTTTGAAGAAGAGAATATGAAAATTAGGCAAGAGGTGTTTTGAACACTTGTCATGGGAGTTTGTGAAGCTTGTGCTTTGGGCCCTAGTAATACTTTATCCAAGGCGACTTGTTCCATGGCCAATTGATATGATTCTAGTCCTTTGCTCTATATCAAGCTGAACTAGGTATACATTTATTTTTCTACAAGCTAAACTATGTGTAAGCTTATTTTTCCTAACTGCAATAGTTCTTTTCTGTAGTAGCTTACAACAGACTATATGTTTACAGGTGAATAAGGGTTACTGTGTATGTTTATATATTTATCCATCGAAACAAGATTCTTTAATTTACTATATAATACCCATTTGCATCTTTGCGCACATTCAAGTGTATTCTTTTTGTGCATGTTTATATATTTATCCATCCAAAAAAGCTTATTTAATTTATTATATAAGATCCTTTTGCATCTTTGCACACATTCAAGTGTATTCTTTTTTAGAATATAATTATCTAAGATTTTCTTGTTGGAAATAAGTTAAAGTCTATTTCATTCCTCTAACCAAGAACTATGTTTCCAATTAGTTCCACCAAAGCTCTATCTCCTACTTCCCAGGAGAACAAAAAATAGTCATTTCCCAATTTACATTTCGTTGACCCTTAGCCACATCTTGCTACTTTTGGGGTATGAGTACAATCATTCTTTCCCAATATACCCTTATCTTTTATACAACCCATTTTATCTCCAACAATTCCTTCAAGTGAGTTTCGCCCATGACTTTTTTATTTTTAGTCATGTGTTTTCTTCTTCTTGGGCCGAACTCATTCCATGTGAATTAGAAGTATAATATGACATGTAATACTTTAATAATTTTTCATGAATAATAACTCAAAAAGCCAAATTTTCTTTTATATTAATAAAAATAAATATTTACACTATCATATGTCACATTTCTTACCCACTTTGACTTGTTAGGGGCAATTGAATATTCAATTAAAAAGGTCATAATATAAATTTACCAAGGGTTATTACAATTCACTTTTGTAATTAGAGGAAACATAAGCACCTTGAAAATGACATCATTGGCATGTTTAAAAAAGAAAGTTGTATATCTCTTAAATGAATTGTGTGTTTCCTTTGAAAATTAATTTATTAAATTAAACAAAAATATAAATCAAAGGATAAAAAGTCAACTCCAGATTTGTATTTTTGAAATATATTTTGATTAAAATATTTGTAAACAAATTAAATTGACATAGGTGACTTAAAATAAAATATTTAACTTTTTCCTGGTTTTCTTCTAATATTATGTATGCGTAAAATCATGACAGAAAAAGGAAAAAAAGAACACAACAAATAAAACCAAACTAAAAAATAAATAACACATTTTAAAATTCTATCATTATAAAGCATCAATTTCTAGCAAATTAATTTCTAAAGTACATAATTTCTTGAAAATTATGATAAATGTTTTGTGGTATATTTTTTGAAATCTATTGAGTAGTTGTGCTTGCAAAAAGTTTATCGTCATAATCATTTCTGATATTATAGTTATATTTATTATTGAAACATATGTTAATTAATAGATGTTATAATAATTTGTAGAAATAAATGGGATGTTATTAAATGGAATATCAATTCGCACATAAATTTGCACATAAAATAAGTTAATACCCAAATTCAACTCGTTTAAAGTGTATTGTTATATACTATCTTTATGTATGGGTAAAATCATTATATATTCACAAACACAAAATAAACTATAATCACAAACATTTGAAATTCTATCACGAAACATAAAATTGTAATTGATTATAAGAATGTATTAATTAAAAATAATTGTTATTTTAAAATATACACATTGCATAGTGGTTTTTACAAAAAAATATATATTTTCATTCATGATGTCATGGTCATTTACCAAAATAAGTGATCTTTTATTAAATTGAGCCTAGATAAGCTATGGAAACATTCAATTAATTTGAAGTGTAATTCTTGCATTGGATACTATGCATGCTTAAAATCATCATATAAGTTATTTCTATTAAGTGATTCTAATAAAATCTTTTTTGTGTTCAAGAATTTATAGACATACAAATACAAAACAAATCCAATACATTACATAAAATAAAAACACAAACATTTTAAATTCTACCATCACAAAACATCATTTGTAACTAATTATCAATATATATTGACTAAAAATACTTCTCCAAGATGCATTGAGTAGTGATACTTACAAAAATCCATAGCCATTCACGATGTTATGGAAATTTACAAAAATAAATGAAATTTTGTTGAACTAAATCATAATCTGAACATATATAGTTTAGTACACATTCAATTAATTGGGGCTGTAATTCTTGCATATTATATTTTATGTGTGTAAAATCATTGTAGAAGTGATTTGCGTCAAGTAAATAGACAATTTGGGCAATGAACTTCCATACAGGATATTCTAATGAAAGCATTTCTTTTGTTCTAAAATTATGCACAAACAAGAGCATAAACAAACAAACACATAGATTTAATAAAATAAAAACACAAACATTTAAAATTCTATCATCACAAAACATCAACATGTAACTAATTATAAAAATCATATTAATTAAAATCACTTATAAAGAGTATTGTGCATTGAATAGCGTCACTTACAAAAATTTAAATTCATGCATGAGGTTGAAAAAATAAGATTTTATTAAATGAAACAACAATTTAAAGATTAGTAAGTTAATATACAAATTCTACTCATTCTAAAATTATTTTGTGTATATGATATTACATGTGTATAAAAATATTAGACCCAAACAAACAACAATACACAAACAAAAGTGCAACAAACAAATGCATATCATACAATAAAACCACATCCATTTAAAATTATATCATCATAAAACATCAATCTGTAAATTAATTTTTAAATTTTATGTTTATTTTGTTTGATATATTTTTTATTTTATATTGAATGATTGTGGTTAAAAAAATATTCATGCTCATAGTCATTTGTGATGTTGTGATTATTTGTATTGTTAAAAAGTAAATATTGATTAAAAACAATCATGAAAACTTGTGATTTTCAAACATACAAAAACTCGTGATGATTCTTACAAGGAAAATCTATAGTCATTGTTACTTGTGGTATTGTCACGGTCATTTGTATCTATAAAACTTATTGACTAAAAATATTTTTGAAATTTCGATTTGATACTAAATAGACTTAACAAGTTATAAACTCCACCCATCTTGTACCATAAAAAATTAATTTACTAATACACTAATTATTAACTTACAGTCCTTGAATTAAATAAAAAAATTGAGTAAAATTTAAGATAAGAATATATTAATTAAAAAATAAAACTAGAGATTGATAGGGGAACTATGTCAAGAGGACAAGCTCGGTGTGATGGCTAAGGATTCTTAGTCCTTTTGCTTTCCTTATGTGGTCGGGTTTCTTCAGACATCAAATCAACCTTCTATGTCATCGCTAGGGCATGATCTCATTGCTCGCGGGTCTGATAATGGAGTTTTTGAATGGAGTTAATACTGTTTCAGTCTCCTGTGTAGGGATGGAGACTGACAGCCTGTGCTGTTAGTAGTATCATTCACCAAATCATCGATGGAGAGTATATTCTCACACCATACGTACATGATGGAATATAAGGAAGCAAAGGGCATCACATTCATGAGTTGGGAATGGACTTGTGTAGTATTAAGGTGACTCTAGAGTAGAAATATTATACTTGTCTACTCTTAGTCACAAAAGAAATATCGGTCAAATCTGAAGGCATAAATATTGGCTACATAAGTCAATATTCCACCTCGAAAACTTCATTTCATAGATCCTTTGTTAAAGATCTCAGATCTGGATATTCTCAATCCCCTGAGCACATTAGTTTGTCGAAATGGAGTAGCATTGGATGTGAAAAGTCTGCTTCGCTTTTTGTCAAACAGAATTTTCGTCGATCAAAGTGGGTGGGTTCGGTGGTTTTCCCATCACTTATGAAGTGAATACTACCGCAAAAACCCATTTCACTCTTTACAGATCCACACTTATCCATTTATTTTACTAAAGGTCTGTGCGACTTTCAAGTATGGGCACTCGATATGGTAGCCTTCCAATTTTTTGTAAAACCCCCAAATGTAAAATCAATATTATTTTGGGTTCAGGTCACAGATCATTTCAAATAATCAAAGCACAATATCATGCACACTCTGGGTATCCCAATGCTCCTACAAAGTATGATCTGTACAGGAAAATCAATGTAGGAATATGTGATGTTACAAGATTATATCATCCTCCAATCATCCACCATCATATTAAACTTGAGGCTTCGGGGAGGATCACCTCGACCAAGAAATTCAAAGGGCACAGGGGGATTGTTGAGATCTAGTATTCCCAAAGGAGCATAATCAAATCAAGGGCAAGTATATGGAATCTTTTTGTTCATAGATATCCTCAAAGGAAAATGTGTTGCCTCAACAACACTAGATCAAACACACAATATACCCAACCCCTACATAGTGGAACAACTGAATCAAATCCAAGTATTGACTGTAGATCTACCATAAACAAATTACTTGTTCACAACATATGAATCTCAAGAAGTACTATGCAGATTCAACACTTTTTGGCCAAAACCAATGGATTTCTTCCATTGGATATTCACAAATTGGACAATAAATTGTGAGATTCACCTTTGCTCCAGGGGCTTCTTCATAGTAAAATTTGTATCATGAGAGGATTGTGAATATATATTTCAAGAGGGTTCATGGTTTTGGGGCTTTGCGGGACTTTTTATCACCCATTGGTTCCCATATTTCGACGCCAATATAATTGTAGTATCTCAAATGTTGGCTTGGGTTAGATTGCATAATCTACCCCTACATTTACGGTTCCATAAAGTGATAGAAGCCATTGGGAACATCTTAGGGTGATACGTAAATAAATATACACAAATATTTGTGGAACAAGTCTACACAATCACCAGAATTTCTTTGGAGCTACACCTCAACGAAGGATTTTAGGATCATATTCTCTTGACACACAACAAGCAGTGCTCGACAAGGTTCCTAGATTTTGAGAGCACAACATTTAGATGTTGAATAATCCAGCAAATGGGACATCCACAAAATCCGTGATCTTATGCCAAGAAAATGCCTTACATGAAGAAGAAAACAAGAAAGAAACCCGAGGGATGGAAATTCCCAGAGAAGTTTCCTGTCAAAGAAGAGAACGATGAAGAGATGCATCCTCCTACCAATAAGAAGCCCAAAATACACAAGAAAACATAGAAGAGGGGAGCATCAATCATGAAGTTTTAGGATCTCCAACACACACATCGAGGAAAGAGATGATCCATGTAATAATTGAGACAGGGGAGTCACAATGTCATCGTGAATTTGAAAGTTCAGATTCAGATAACGAAAATCCAAGAATGAATGAAGGGACACAACTATAGCTTGTAACGACCACTCCTTCCCAGAGAGAATGGAAAAAAGTCAAAAAGAAGAAATGGAGAAAAGGGTGACATGTTTACCACCATTTGGAGTTGTATTTTTGGTCTTTGTGATCAACAATTTTGTTTCACACATTGAATGCATTATCAACATCTACGACATGTAATTTTTCTTTCATTAATAAAATTACAACTTTTCGTGAGGAAAAGAATTATATAATTTATAAATAATTATAAAAGAATTTAAATTTCAAAAACACATTGAATAGTACAGTGGTTTTTACAAAAAAAAAAAAACTTTGTCATTCATGATGTCATGGTCAATTACTAAAATAAGTGAAATTTTTTTAAATTGACCATGGATACTTTAATGCAAGCATTCAAATCATTTGAAGTGTATCTCTTGCATTGAATACTATGCATGCTTAAAATCATCATAGAAGTTATTTGTATCAAGTTTATAGACAATTTGTTTAGTGACCTTCCATATGGTACATTATAATGAATGTTTTTTGTGTGTTCTAGAATTCATAGACATATAAACACAAACAAAAGAAAAGACAAACAAGTAAATACATTACATAAAATAAAAACACAGACATTTAAAACCCTATCATTATGAAACATCCATTTGTGACTAATCATAAATATATATTAATTAAAAATACTAATAAAGTAATTTTATTATCAAATATGCATTGAATAATGATACTTACAAACAAGAAAAACCCATGGTCATTTGCAAAAATAAATGAAATTTTGTTAAACTAAATGCTAATTTGAACATATATAGTTTAATACACATTCAATTAACTGGAAGTGTAATTCTTGGATATTATATTTTATGTGTGTAAAATCATCATAAATGTGACTTGTATAAAGTCAATAGTCAATTTGAGCAATGATTATCCATTCGTCATATTCTAATGAAAGCCTTTCTCGTGTTCTAAATTTTATACACAAATAATAGCATAAAGAAACAAACACATACATTACGTAAAATAAAAACACAAACATTTAAAATTCTATCAATATAAAAATTCTATCTAATTATAAAAAAATGATTAATTATAAAGCAATTTTCATTGATAGTGGTGCTTGTGAAAATTCAAATTCATGATGTTGTTGTCCTTTGTAGAAAAAACAAGATATTATTAAGTTAAGCTACAAGTTAAAGATCAGTACTTTAGTATACAGATTCTACACATTGTCAAAGTATTTATTTTATATGATTACATATGTGAAAAAAGATTATACACCTATAAACATAACAAACAACCAAAGGAAAACAAGAGCACAACAAAAAAGTACATAGCATAAACTAAAACCACATACATTTAAAATTCTATGATCATAAAACATCAATTCGTAAATTAATTTCTAAATTCTATGTTTATCTTGTTTGTATTTTATCATCACGACGAGGGACTTTTGAGATATTTTTAAATTATCATTCAATGATTTTGATTTCAAAAAATATCATTTTCATAGTCACTTGTCATGTTGTGATTATTTCTATTGTTCAAAAGTATATATTGATTAAAACCAATCATGCAAACATGTGATTTTCAAACTTACAAAAAATGATGATGATGCTTACAAATAAAATCCACGGCCATATGTTTTTGTGGTATTATAACAAATTATAAACTCCACCCATTCTGTACCATAAGAAATTAATTAACTAATAAATTAGTTATTTATTTTGTTTAAAGTGGCATTATTCATTTACTATTATCAGTTTATTTAAATAAATTAATAAATTTATAAACTTCTTGTTAAGTTGGAAATGATTTTATTTTAAAATTTTAAGTATATTTCAATAAAATTTTAGAAATTTTAGAATATATATATGTGGGGTTTTCTTTAAAGTATTAATATTTGGAACATGAGGGAGGAGGAGAATGGAGAGAGGGGCAAAAATGAGCCCTAGGGTTTTAAGCACCTACAAAGTTGAATTCGTTGCAATCGAGCTTATGCTTGTTTCTGTTGATCAAAGGAATCCACATAGTGGGGTATTGTTATTGCGATCGACATCAAAGGAGGAGTGAAGATCTACAGGAACCATAATGGAAGGGATTCGGCTGGTCCAAGTTGTTGGAAATATATGATCTGTGCAGAGCATGGGGATCATTTTCACACAGTATCTTTTACGCATTCTCCCAAATCCACTATTTTTATATTCCTTTCTGTCATATATGGTGTAACAAATTTTGTAAGACTCCAAATCTTCCCTTCTTTGTCACAAAGAAGATATTAA